>JARTUT010001436.1:0-61402 GCA_030674115.1 Micraspis discolor | reverse complement strand
GACTCATGAAGTGTCATCAATGGAAACATAAATTATTGAAAAATAAGCATTTGACCTACAATGCACAAAACACATTTTGATGAATACCAAATAATTTCATCCAGAAATCGTTATGAAATCAAATGTAGCTGATAATCAGATTATCCTATTTTGGATCCCTTTTTTGTAATGAGACACGAAGGCTCATAGTAAGAAGGAATGAGAATTCAAAATTTCCAATCTATTCGCTTTCGGTTCCATAAAATTATAATATATTTTCAGGATTGATTAAATTTAATTATATTCAGGAAATCAATAATCTCCATAGAAACATCATAGATATCTGACGAATATCTTATAAAGAATCGGTTCTAATAAAAGATTTTTTTGGGAATTTTTAATAAATTTTCTAGAGTGGCGATTATCTCGAAATTTGGAAAACCATTTAATTTAACATCATTAAAACACCTTCTAAATAATAAATTGATCAGATGAATATTCTAGGCGAAAATCAAATTTTGAATGCTAATAACTAACGATGGATTTGGCCCAATAACGAACTTGACCGAGATATTTGAACGATCAACCTATTCTGAAAAATGAAAACTCTAGGTCATCTCCTTCGGAAGATAGAGAGTATACGATCGGAAGCCCAGCCAGCCTGACCTACTTAAATTTGACCAAGGTTTCTCCATCAAGAAGTCGAACCCAATGGATTGAAACCATTTTCGGCTCGATATTCGGAAATTACAGACATTTGGACAGAACGATAGCCCGCCTGTTCCACTAGTAACAAGCGCGCAAAAGCAAAAATTTTCTGTCCTTCATAACCATAAAGTTAAATCAATGGTGACTGAAGAAATACTGAATATTAATTCAAAACGATCATATTATCTTTGCGCACATAAAAATCAAATACCGTACCTGCTTATATTGACCCTACTTCAAGAATTCGGAAGGCTTAGTGCTTAGCGGATTACTAAGCACTAAGATTTTCGCGAGAGTGCTCGAAAAACAAGCACTAAGCACTAGCCTTTGAAAAGTGCTCGCGAGCACAGTGCTCAGGAAGCACTAAAGTGCTTAGAGTGCTTTCACGAGCACTAAGCACAATGCTTTGGCACAGCTCTGACCGCAGCAGACAGTTTTATCCAATACTGTCGAACAAAAATCACAGCTGTACGATGTAAAAAGAAGTTTTATACCGGTAGGAACAATATAATGGGTTGACTACCCAGAGCTGAAAATACATGAGAGAATCACTCGACTGGTCAGCCTCGGGTGAACTCAGAACCCAATAGATCTCGAGACCAATACGATATTCAAAAGAAATCTTACGTTGTACGGAGGGATAGCTCCAGAAAAGAGGCCGAATATACCAATAATTAAGATCTCCAAGTAGATGCTAATGAGGGTGAAATCAGTAGACCCTGTATTGCTCGGCCATAAAGGATTCAGTCAACTAAATCTGCATGACTTGGTGCACTACGTCTACGCTGGAGTCTTGACTGTCGGTGAACGCCATTAGATAACCTATTTAAGGGCAGTGAAAACCGCAGAAACCACCGTGGACAAGACGCTTGGAGGAAAGGATAATAGAATTAAGAAAAAAGATAGGAACACTCTACTACTATCTAAAGGTCTCAAAACCCATCTAAAAAACCTAAGAAACCTATGAAAAAAATTGCAGCCCAGTATCGCATCAAGACTAAAAGCAGAACTGTTTTATGAAAATCAGAGAGCACGAGAGCATCTGAGCTGGACCAGATGTAAACTCAAAACTATCAAAACCTGAAGATAAGTACGGCTACTAGAATAAAAATTGGGGGGAGTTTGGAAATGCTTCGTTTCCGAGATACAGGGTGTTGAAGTTGAAAAAATAATTCGAGTTTTCTTTAATATCTTTCGACTGATTTCAAAAATTGCATGAAAGTTGGTACATAGGGGGTTTTTGAGGTGAGAAATTCGAATATGTGGTCGATTTGGATGTATTTTCTAGAGGCCGCCACATGCAATCATTACGTCCCCTTTTAAACCTTGCAAGTCATTTTGGACTAGTAAAATTGATACCCCTGGCTTTTCTTGTTAAAAAGGTATACGTCATTCAGGTCGCTAGGATAAACGGTTTCCGAGGAAAACGCATTTAAAGCTTGTGATTCATACGAATTTTCAAAGTGAATTTTAAAATTTTTCAAAAATTTCTTTTGACGACTTTATTTTTCAATTTTTTTCCACAGCAAACACTGTTTTGAATAAAATATCAATATTTTATGAACTTGGAAGTGTTATTCAAAACAAAATTATTTTGCAAACCCCTATTATAGTTTATAAAAATCGATACCCCTCACTTTTCTAGTTAAACATGGTATACCTCATCAAAGGCACTAGGAGCAATCGTTTCAGAGAAAAACGCATTTAAAGCCTAATCCATATTATTGTAATCCCTAAAACATGTAGAAACAAGTAGAGACAAATTTGTAATAATTTTAAATTAAATATTTTTTAGAAGTAAAAATTTTGAACAAAACAAATCTCATCTTCGAATGATTGATTGTTTTACATTCAACAATTGTAACGGCGTAATCACATTTGCTGCATTTCGAATTCTTAAGAGTAATTCTTCCAGGGTGTTAACTTGGGTAGCAAACACTTGATTTTTGGTTGTCCCCAAACAAAAAATAAACAGGATTAAAACCAGGGAGAGCGGTGGTCATTCTACAGGGTCATCTCTCCCAATCCATCAATTTTTATAAGATGCATTTAGCCAATTTCTGACTGGAATAATGGACTGGAGACCCATCCATCTGGAAAAATACATCATCTCTAATATTTAGTGGCAGATTTTCAACAAATGTGGGGTGGTTCTCAATTGAAAAATTTAGAAATAATTTACCATATATAATATTGGAGAGCTCAAAGGGCCCCAAAACTTCTCCAAAAATTATTCCCATCCAAATATTCAATTTGAATTTATTCTGAAAATTTCTAGGCGAAATGCATGCTGGTTTTTTATTGCCCACAAGCAAATTTTGAAAATTAAATATTCCTTTTCGAGTAAAAGTGGACTCATCAGTCCATATTACTTTTTCTAAAAATCTGGCTCTTGTGTATTTCTTGCAATAATGAATCTGCAAAATTGCTCCTTTCTCATTTCGTCACCTGGATGGAGAGCTTCAACAGGAATTGATTGGTAGGCTTTGTAATTGTTGTTTTTAGGTGTTCTGAAATATCCAGTTTCCTAAAATATTGAGTTGTTGGAATGCTTTACGAATAGTGAGTTTTTCATTTTCTTCGAAGGTCTGTAAAATCCTATTTCTCTGTAGATTTCTTCTTTGTATGCCTCGATCGGGCCTTCGGTCACCAATGCCATTTTACTGAATTTGTTGATGAGCTGCTTGAAATGCTTCCTGATTGGGGTGTCGACGATTTGGAAAACGTCTTTCATATTTACGTGCAGCAGCTCTTGCATTTTCATCACAGAAACCATAAAAAAAGTGTCTGCATATTCTATATTACCTACTATACACATAAGGTATTTCAAAATTGTATTGAATTAGTAAAAAGTTATGAGTTAAATATAATTATAATTAATAACATCTAAATCTGACATGATTATTCTGGTTTTCCATGGCAACCACAATAGATTTAAAATGGCTATACACAACGACAGATTTAAAGTGTGTTGGGTTTAGATGTCATTATTTATAATTATAGTTAACTAAGTTAATAGCTTATCAACAAATGCAGCAAAATGTTATTGGTTACCAAAGGTCCGAACGAAGCATACAATGAAGAAATCATCTACAGAGAAATAGGATTTTACAGACCTTTGAAGAATGAAAGAATAGTCATATATAATATTTTCTTTACCGATTCTATGAATCTTTCTATTTCTGTAGACCATCAAATCAATACTATTGCCATGTTTTTATTTTCATTGACTATTTAAGATTTCTATCTGTGTTATCTTCCATGTCCTATTTTGAACCTGTAAATTCAAGTGTTTTAATAAACCATAGAATACAAATGTTGAAAGTTGTGATATTCAGGAAGTTTTTCATGTTTCAGAAGTCTAAATATATAACAACCAGTTCGGTAAAACGCTGTATTGTCAAAACCTATTCGGAAAAAATTTTGAATCAACGTCAACAACGCTGAGGATTAATAAATTCAGATAATTTTTGATCACCCAACTTCAATGTGTATGTTGATTATTCATTTCACCTGTACTTATATAAGGTAATAATATTGGCTATAATTTCTCTTCGAAAATGAATTTCTTAAGGTACGTTTTATGGTGAAAATAGCGCTTCAAAGCATTATGGTTATCTTTATCAAATACCTTCAAGATTATCATATATTTCATATAGATACGAGTATATTTCATATGATTTATTTCCACTCATTAAATGTAGGGAAAAGCTACATGAAAAATTCAATTACGATATTCAATTTTCTCTATTTCATTGTCGTAATGAGTTCATTACAGTACTAAAAACAGTGCTGTAATGAACTCATTACAGCATTGTTTTTAGTTATATTTTTCATTTTGTGGTTGACAACACTGACATCCTATCCTTTTGAATGTCAACACGCGTCCATTGCATGTCAATTGTCAATATTAAACCATGTAGAGATTTGAACGCACTATTCAAATTCTATAATCTGTCAATTTTCGTATCAGTCGCACCAACTGCGAAAATAAAATACAAAAGGCACTAGGAGGTATAATCTGAATTTTTCATTGAATTCCAATAAATATGTATAATAATTTGAAATGAAATATTCAGTATTGCATAATTACTGATCAAATAACATAGCAAATAGTACATAGTGATTCATTTTTAAAATTGATTTTGAAACTTCATTTTTGAATGTGGTAGTTCGAAATTCTCCATGGATAAGTTGAAGTCGCAGTTCACTTGTTCAAATACAAAATATAAATGCTATGCTATCCAGTTAAAACGTAAGAAATATTTACGTTTAATTGAACATTAACAAGAAACTTTATGAGTTAGGCTTCATAATTTTGATGGATTCACAGAAAAGGAAAAATTTTCCATTAAATTCAATCGCAAAATTTTCAATGATGATAATGCTTTCAAAAGACAAAAACTCATTAATTCAGTTCCAATAGGTGAAAATTTGATCGAAACGGATCATTTACGGTGAAATAATGTATACTCTATTCAAAGTTTATTTGTAACTCGGTTGGCCATGGAAGTTTGACACATTTCACTCTGTATATTAAAAAGTTAGGTTGGGTTCGCTATTTTCCTGTCAGATTATTACGCACTGTTGTCTATATCACATAAAAGTCATAGTAAACTTGGATTCACTCAAAATACCAATTTACTTCTGAACCTTGGAAGAGTTTCGAAAGGTTTGAAATTATTATGGCAGAAATTTCTAAAGGAGCTGCTCTTATTTTGATTGGGATTGTATGATAACCTCAAAAATATTAATTATAATATTTAAGTTACCGTTCATCAGGGATGAACATATTTTAAGTGATTTTCGGGAATCTGAAGAAGTTTGAACATTAATCTGTTCATCATGATACATGAAACTTCCGATTGGAATTTGTTTGATATTCGAAAGGACATTGCTTTAATCGTTTGGAAGCTGGTTCAACATTTCAAAAGAATTAAGGAAGGTATCACAAAGAAGTAATGTTGAATCTGAAGATGTAGCTAATAAGGGAATGGTATATATTCTTGAATGCAGAATTGGAACAGAGCATCTCACTTCTATGAAACACTTGGATTTAATTATCAACAAAATAAGATTCAATACAAGCTTGTATTCTGAACATGTTCTAGTTGATCAATGCATAAAAGTGATGGTAGGCACATTTAGTTTTTCAAATCTCTTATTTTTCCTCATAAAAATACCTTCATTGTGATCTTCTCGATGAGAGCTATACATGCTTCGTTCAGTAGGTATTCTCTGCAAATCTCTTGGTGATGATGTGAAATGAAGGTTTCATTTTGAGTCACTGACGAAAAGAGTTAATTCTTCCATTCAATATATATTTTTTATCGTGATTGTTTCATAGTTTTGTTGGTCTGGGATATACTCAGCTCTAATCACATCCTCAATATTCAAAACTGACATAATAGCTTTTAACATAAAGAATTGAATAAATGTTGATTACTTCTAGAGTTCTTTCAATCCGAATAATATCTCTTACAGATATGTTATGTATACAACAGAATATTTTGAAGAATTCATAAACACATTCAGGAGCATTCACAATACTGAACGCTATGGAAAGTGATGTATGTGTTCATTTCTTCGTTTGCCTTTTTTTTCAAATAAGAACTGAGAGATGAATAAATTTCATTTACTCAACCCTTGATCACTGAGTTAGTCAACAATTCAGTAGAGATTGTGAATTGATCATACTTGACTGAAGTGGAAGCATAAAGCACAATTACGAAAAATTATACAATACTTATTCACATATAATAAAAAATATTGAAAATGCTTTTTATTTCTCTAACAAATAAATTTCAATAAACTTGAATTATACAAATAAGGATAGAACATCAATGATCTGAAAACGATGAAGAATAACGATCTACCATAATCAAATTAGATATAATTCAATTATTATTGTTATTCAATGTGTAGACTTTTACTATTATCAAATAACTTCCAATCATTATTGAAATCAAAATAGATATTTGAAAACTTAAATGAAATATCATATGATTGAAATTTGTCAAATTATTATTAGGGTTTTACAAATTACACAATAAGTATTTTTCGAAAAGTGAAAAAAATCTTTGTGAAAGAAAGAGAAGAGAGAAATTAACTTAATTGATAATAAAAAATCATCAAATGGCTAAGTCTTCCTGCCAATTTTACATTTATAATTTATTAATTGTATCTATTGTATAAAAAAAAGTTATTCCAATGATATTAGATGTTCATAAATTGGTAGTGCTGGTAGTTTGGCCTTTGGTGGGCTCTCTGTGTCATATTGGTGCACTAGTGAAGAAGCTCTGTATGGGGGAAGGGCCTATTAGTCCAGGTTCAGCTATCCGATTGATGATTCTTAACAAACTTATTCACCTGTAGGAGAAAAATCTTTTAATGCCAACAGATTGTGCTCCTTTTACTAAATGAAAATGAGTAGCATATCCTCCTAATAACAACTGTATATTAGCAAGTAACAATAATTTACTTACATACATTTCAAATTATATCCTTAAAAGAAGTGACAACTTGAGTTCTTCTCGACATTATTCCACATTCATTACTTCAGTGAACGAATCAGACTCATCATCAGATAATTCTGGATCTGAATCACTTTCCTCCAATGAAATAATAAATGGAGGAATATTATCTATAGGTTGGTTATCCATATGTTTCGTCCAGTCGTCTTCAATAAGTCGTTCACAATGTAAATAAAAATTTTGCCACATTTCAGGTGTACATTTTGAAAAAGCCAGAGTCCATAAATTGAACACTCTATCCCTTGTGTAAGGATGAGAATTTATGTTCTTGTTGTAGAAGTTTTTACAAAACGCCTATGCCATTTCAATAGGATTATATTGGCAATGGTATGGGGGTAATCTAAGAACTTCATGTCCATGCTCTTTCAAAAGTTCATCAATAACGTATCGTCTCTGTCGGTCAGTTCTAAATGGTAATATTAAATTCCAAAGTTGTTTTTTATTTAAATTCCAATCGAAATCAATTTTGTTATTCACCAACCAATTCTGCATATCAATTTTCTTGCTTTAACTAGTTGGTGGCTTATCCAACTGCACTGAATGATATGGTGCATTGTCCATTATGATCACAAATTTACCAGCAAGCTTTGATAAAGCTGGAATTAGTTGATTAATAACCCAAATTTGAAAAATTTCACTGGTCATAGTCTTGTGATAGTCACGGTCATTATTCTTCGAATCTAAAATGAAATCACAACCCTCCAAAAATCCAAAATTACTTCCTGCATGCAAAACAGTGAATCTTTTACCTTCAGATTTAATTTTGATGGATTTCCTCTCATATCAGATTCGTGTGCCCATCGACGAACAGATGAACCATTTTGGTAAATCCAAGTTTCATCAAGAAACACGAATCTTATATTTTCATCCATCGACTTAAATTGCAAAAATTTTCTCAGGAAAGTAATTTTGGCTGCAACGACATGTTTTTGTTCACATAAAATTTTGCGTCCATTTACCTTTTAATATTTATAACCCATTGATTTAATAATATTGAATAATGAAGTGCGTTCTCCCAATCCAAATGTTCCTTAGCGTAAGTCAGTAGTGTGTCGATAGAAAAGTGTTCATTTTTCAAATTGTAATTCCAAATTTGTCGTTGCAGGTCTTTTCTAAAAATGAAATCGTCTACATCTTGTGTTTTTTTGGGCCTACCAATAGAAGGAAACTCTTTATCGTCGTCTTCATTAAGAATTCCTCTGATTGAATTAATATGAACCTGTAATGAAATTTCGATTAGGATAAAACATAATATTTACATCTCACTTACGTTGAAAATGTTTGATACACTTTGCTGTATCGTTGAGTCCATAACTTCCTGACCACTATGCGCAGATTTGAGTGCAAGATAGCATTTTTGATGCTAAGTCTTTGTTCTTTGGTTATTACTTTAGGCATTTTGAAAAAATTCTGAAATATTTTGATTCTCTTCAAAATCAAATGTGACAGATGACAAGTGAAAATTGGCTTAACTGCTTGACATCGGCAACGTCGAAATCCGAAGAAACACTGATGCCAACCCAAGAAACTTAAATCATGGCCACCCGCGATACAAATAAACTTTGAATGGAGTATATGTTGGGAATCCGTGTTCTGAAAATATTTAATGTAATGGTCGTAAAAGTCTTAAGCTGTTTCACAAGATTCAATTCCGAAGAATGATCGCTTTTGTGTAATTTGTCCGAAATTGGTTCATTCTAATTTAAGATATTTGCAATTCTGACTTGAATCTATGGGATATTTCAAAGGACAAGAACTAGGTAAAGGAAAGGTTTTTTAAATGGTTACTCGAAGGAGTTGTTATTACTACTTTTGATTGGATTTCAAGACAAGGAAATTTGAGCTTCGAACAAAACTTGAGGAAGTCTGCGAGTGGTTATTTTTGAGTTGAGATATAGGTTTGGTCATTCATCGTGGTGGTTGTATTAGTACCACACTGTTGCAGAGTACTGGAAAAGACTCAATAACAAACGAGCAGAAGCTACAGAACTCACGTCAATGCTTTTTAAAATTTTTTCAGTCTACAAGATCGAGTAGTATTCAGAAATATTCAGTTACAACCTGTTCTTTTCACACTAACCCGTGAGCGTATGTAGCGTCTTTTGCAATCTGGTATAGTCAGCAACAGAAAGTATTTTATGGGATTCTTTATGTCATCAGCGAATATCAAACCTAATACGTCTTTTTCATCGAGAATGTCCTTAATGAAGAGAATATAAGGCAGGGATGCCAAATTTAATCCCTGAGGAACACCAAAGCTCGATATCCACAAAACATTCTCTTCTCATCTTCATCGATTTCAGTTCTTATGTCTGCATTGAGGACAAAAAGGACACTCTCAGAGTATATAGGGAATTATCCTACACTTACGAGGTGTCGAAGGGAGCTCAAAAAGTGACAAAATGTGCGATTTCTCAAAAACTGTACATAGGATCGCGATCAAATTTTGCAGTAATATTGAGGACCCATAGCAACCAGGATCTGCACATACGGCATGTACTTACACTCAAAGGGGGTCGAAGGAGGGCACAAGAAGTGACAATTTTGCGATTTCTGAAAAACTGTACATTGGATCGCGATCAAATTCAGTAGTAATATTGAGGACCCATAGCAACCAGGATCTGCACATACGGCATGTACTTATACCTAGAGGGGGTCGAAGGGGGGCACGAAAAGTGACAATTTTGCGATTTCTCAGAAAGTGTACATGAGATCGTGATCAAATTCTGTAGTTATATTGAGGACCCATAGCAACTAGGATCTGCACATACGGCATTTACTTACACCAAAAGAGGGTCGAAGGAGGGCACAAAAAGTGACAATTTTGCGATTTCTCAAAAACTGTACATCGGATCGCGATCAAATTTGGTATTAATCTTGACGACCCATAGCAACCAGGATCTGCAAATACGGCATGTACTAACACCAAAAGGAAGTCGAAGGGGGGACAAATCAGTACAAAATTTGCGATTGATTGATGTACTGTGTATTGTGAAATCGCAAATTTTTAACTGTTTTGTGCCCCCCTTCGACCCTCTTTAGGTCTAAGTACATGCCGTATGTGCAGTTCCAGGTTGCTTTGGGTCCTCAATATTATCACACAATTAGATCGCGATCCTATGTACAGTTTTTGAGAAATCGCAAAATTGTCACTTTTTGTGCCCTCCATCGACCCCCTTTAGGTGTAAGTACATGCCGTATGTATAGATCCTGGTTGCTATGGGTCCTCAATATTACTACCGAATTTGATCGCGATCCTATGTACAGTTTTTGAGAAATCGCAAAATTGTCACTTTTTGTGCCCCCCTTCGACCCCCTTTAGGTGTAAGTACATGCCGTATGTGCAGAACGTGGTTGCTATGGGTCCTCAATATTACTACAAAATTTAATCGCGATCCTATGTGTAGTTTTTGAGAAATCGCAAATTTTGTCACTTTTTGAGCCTCCTTCGACACCTCGTAAGTGAAGGATAATGCCTTATATACTCTGAGAGTGCCTTTTTTGTCCTCAATACAGACATAAGAAATGAAATCGATCAAATATTTCGGCAAAAATAAAATTTTTTGCACCGTGCTCCGCGCAATCTTTCGAGCGCGCTCGGAGATTTCAAGGTCAAAGTTTGTTATCTTGGTTTGCTGTTTTCACACCAGTTGTTCAGATGTATCCAATTAATCAAGCACTTCACCAGTTCGAAAACATGGATCCATGTTGATCAGGATTAACACTGCTCTGTATAGTGTAACGTGCTAATTGCCACGTTAAGTAGTGATGGTGAGCATGAGACTCTACTCTTAATTTTCTCAGGGTGGGCTTGATTATCCCAGCAACAAAACTCCCCTCGGTTTTTGACAAATATAATGAGTAGAATAAAAAGATACAATATTAAATTACAAAATTGTGTCAAATGTCCAATCTCCCAAGTAACACACACACTAGGGACTTATCTTAACAGTTGTCGGGCCTCCAAGCGCATCCTCCAATTTTCCAGATATAAGGTGAATTCCACGAAGATGTTCTATACCAAGGGATCAGTGCATGTAGATGGTTTCTGCACGAATTCTCTATCGTATTCAGACAGCTACTTGATACGATGCAATTCTCATCTCAGTCGAAGAAGGTGACCATGCCAGAAGCTCAAATTAACAGTGCTTAATCCAGTGAAAGGACGTAGCTCAACAGCCTATGGTATAACTCATCTCACATCAAACTGTGATGTTCTTGGCTTCGTCATAAGGTGCAATTTAACCCCCAGGGAGGAGCGAGAATGATCACGTACTTCTCGCAGATATTTGATTCAGAAAAGTTACCCTTAGAAATTGATCTGTTTAATTTCTTCAGAATATGAACGTGGAAACAGAACGTGAACAGAAATCGCTGAAGGTCACCGATAGAGGTTAGCTTCCGGAACACAGAAATAAGCATTGAGCACATACATCTTCCACAATGCATGGTATCGCGAAATCGTCTCAAGTCAGCGGCGTACGAAAAAGGGGGTGCAAGCCGTTGCAATAGATGGAATAATGCAATAATATGAAACAACAGATTATTCCTTGAAATTTGACAGTCCGACTAACCAGCATCGGATTTCATAAAGCTTGATTGTAGAATGAAAACCACCGTTAGTTGATTGGAGGATACAATCTGATAACATCGATTTTCCGAAGACTGGATCATCGAGAACACAGAAATGTTCCATAATCATATGTCATAATACATTCCTTATACTAAGATGTCTAAAATAATTATTTCAGACATCTTACTGTGTACACGAATAATTCTATGAATATAATATGATCCATGAAATTAATCGTGAAGCATCTAGTGGGCTCTGCTGGACTCTGCGAGAAGTTCTGCGCATGCTCGACGAAGGGGAAATTGCTTAAGGTTTCTGATAATAGTCATGCATATTTTAGCATCAATAGATTTATTTCATTTCTTGTGGGTTTCTCACCACTACTGTACAGATTGGTTAAATTGCATGAAAACCAAATATCACTTGAACTAAAGGTCCGTATCTTGTACTTCCTAGAATCATTAGTCTTTTTTGCAGATCAAATCATTCATCATCTTTCTTTCTAAATGGCACCATTTTTGATATATTTGAAGTTGAAAGGAATTATATCGATATAGTCATCTGATGAAACATTAGTGAGTGAATCATTTCTTATAGGTAAAATTATGTTTTTAAATAATTAAGATTCAATAATGGATGCTGTGAAAGGTGATTTTCATTCAAACCAAACTGGACTACTGAGGATATTTGCCCTATGTGAAAAATCTCAAGAACCTATGGTTAAAATTAACGCTGTGGTCAAAGACTCACCCTGTATATACAGGGTGCGCAAAAGTCAGTTTGCAATGAAGGAAAAAAGAGTTAAAATAATTGCAAATAAATTTATTTTCGAGCAAAATATAACATCAATATTTACTTGTGCCCTCATATTTTATGTTCGAATTGTTTCCCTCCCTCTTCAGCACACATGGGGCATCGGTAACATAATTCTTACGAAACAATTAGCAAGGCGACCTGACCTGAACGCGACGCGTCGACAACGGAGCCAGTACTAACGGATTTTCGATACAGTTAATGCACCATTTGTCTGGTGGGAACTTGCTTATTTGGAAAATTCTTCGAAAATATCAGCATAATCCCGGTCAAGTTTTAGGTAAGAAGTGAGCAGACTAGCACGCTCTTCTTTCGTGTACTTTACACGCACAGCCATGGCAACGAACGCAACCATCAATAATGAAAAGATGGAAGTTTATACCAATTCCATCATTGAGAATATGTCGTTATCAATTAAGGCATTTGGGGGTGGTATCATGACTTTCTTGAAACCGTCTTTAGATCGACATGTCTTCTTGAAAACTTGTGAAAAAATAAAAGTAGATAGATAAATATATATCTGGCAAGACACTTTTGAACAGAAAGAAAGTTTTCTAATTGTATTACTTGGACAAAATCAACCATATTTATTTATATTTCAAATGCTCTCGACTTCTCATTTCCTTCATATCATCCAGTTTAGTAATGAACCTAAAAAAACATAACCAATTGCTAAAACGGTGTATAGTAATATTTCCAATATCAATTTCAGCGCAACTTTCAGAATCGCCCATAGGAATTCATTCGTCAAGATATACTTTGCGAAAGGTATTATTATCTGAAAATGTTGAAAATAGTGATATATTCCAAAGAAAAATTCAAATTGCCATGTCAAAATCCAAACCTTCGTTATCAGAAACACGATATATCGTGAAATATCATTATATAACGTAATCATCTTATTTTTATGGGTTTTCTCATTTAGCATTTTGATTTGTGTATTTGAATTTTCATTATTCCTTCCTCTGACTCCTCGATTTGTTGAATTGAATTCCTTTCTACTACATTTAAGCTATTTCTCTTGTCATTTTGATGCTGAAGATCAATATTGTCTTCTTCGATGCACTGCACAATGTTTTTTTTTGAATTGAAAATTTTAATATTCTGAAGCTGGTGATCAAACTGCTCTGCTTTTATATTTTTTGGTTCTCTCGTGAGGGTGCCTCCTAGAATTGAAGAATTCTCGAAATAGTCTATTTCATCCATAGCAATATGAATAATGATATTTTAGCCACGGTATATCAAACAAAAATTTCGATGAAAGATTCTATTGAGAAAATATTTTTTCTTACAAAAGTGACAGTTGATAGAACGAGGAACACAAATTAGAATTGTCTAAATCATAGAGTACAGCATTAGCATTGTAAATGTAGCGTTTGGACTTTCGCTGGAACGCTGATCATAAGTCATGACACTATTGACAGAGATTTTTACGGAGAGTTGGCTGAAAACTCCTAGCTGATGAATAATCCAAAGTTTATCGAGAGCGGTTTGCGATCGCTGGGTCGAACAAAGGAAAAACCCAATATGCTTTCCCTGTTAGTTCTATTTTTCTATATTCTCTGTCGATGAGTAAGCCCATAGAGTATAGAATTAACAGGATGGAGCTTATTGGACTGTTCCTTTGTTCAACTTAGAAAACGCAAGCCGCTCTCAATTCTATGCGATGAACTTGGGTGAAAATATGGAGGGTGGAAAGGAGAAATCACTCCGTGAGTAGAAAGTGTCCATCAAAATGGCTCACATGAAGATGTCGCTTTTGTCGTTTAGTTGATCATTGATAAATCAAATTATGAATGAATGGTCAATGACAGTTGTCACTATTACTACTATAACTATTGTCAGTGAATAATCACACTCCATAAATAGTAACAGTAGTTACGGATATAAACAGTAGTAATCATAGATATAGAATATCGATGGTAGTAATAGTAACAACCATAGACAATTTGTCTATGGTGACAACTGTCATTCATAATATAATTTATCAGTGATCAACTAAACGACACAAGCGACATCTTCATGAGAGCCATTTTGATGGACACTTTATGATCAGCTGTTCCATAACAGTGATTCCTCCTTTTCCATCCTCCATAGAGTGAAAAGTCAATGTTTTCCCTCCTGTTAATTCTATATTCTATGGTGTAACTTATCAACATAGAATATAGAATTTATTATATACTCTGTGCTCATCGATTAAAACACAGAGTATAAAATATGATGAGGAGCATAAGGTCTATAAGTGAGAATCGGAAGATTCACACATATAGATTTTATTGATATTATATAATGCACACAGTATAGAATATGTATATGTGAAGAGTAATGTGTTAGTTTTCAATTGAATCTTTCATGCAGATAGGATATTTTGATAAGTACCTAGATAGTCCTGCTTTCAATCAAAACTCAATGTTACAATGTCACACAAGTATGATTTTCGAGTTCATGATAATGAGTAATTTTTGACAATGGTATCATATTTATACAGGGTATCCGGGAAAATAGCTAGCTACCCTTCCTACAGGGGATACGGCCTCCTAAAGGACGCCACTGGTAATCAATTTTCTTGAATAACTTTTAAACTACTTGATATAATTATATGAAAACTTAATATGATAAACTGTAGTAAGGACCTCTTAGAATAGTGCTCTTGAAACATATTTATTTCGTTTAGTTTATCAGGGTCGGACTAGGTTGTACATTTTATTGCCTACATTTTTAAATACATAAAACATACATAAAAAAAAAATGAATACCTTATATATTAAGCTAAAGGAAAGGTACTCGTGTTCATTGTAAATAAAATCAACAATTTTTGAGAAGAAAAAATTAAAAGAATTAATGTTTTATTTTTATTAAAAAGACATTGTTTTCAATATTAACTACGCACAATTTTACAAACTTTACTGTGGTTCCTATGAAATAAATAAATATCTTGCAATGACATTTTAAATTTTGTTTACTCGTTGATCATCTATTGATTTGAATTTCTTGGTAAATTTCATTTAATAATGGGATACACATTTAGTGAGTTTGCAGATATGCATCTTATGTACAGTCTTGCATCTTGCAATGCTTAGGAAGCAACACTAATTTATTGGGAACTACCCACCACAGAGACATTATAATAACATTTTAATGTGATAATAACTCACTCTAGTTATTCTGAGGAAAATTATAACTAAAGATCAATAATGGTTACAGATATTATCTTTCATTTAAAAAAAAATTGCAATTATTAAATTTTTTCTCTCCTGGGGTTCAGTAATAAATTAATATTCTATGGTAAGGTATTAAAATTTGACATAATCTATGAATAACCATTATTCAATATTTATGTTTTTGTTATCGTAATTAAAACAGATACTCTGATTATAATTATATTTATTATTATTATTTATATTATTATATTATTATTATAGAAACCAAAAATTTACGCATGTTCAGTAATCAGTAATTATAGTCTGAACAGAATAGATTCATATTACTGATTCAACAAAAATTTTTATTAAAGAACATTTATTTCAGTTTTCAGAATCAAATTTAGGTGATCAAACTCAATTTCTTCAAGCAAGTATAATTGCACACCTAAATCTGGGAATACTTGTAATCTATCCAAGTAAATTGTTATTGATATTCAGTACAGAAAATAATCATCAAGCAAAGTAACATCACTTTAAAATAATTATTCATAGTGACATCATTCATTGTTGTTGAAGATTTCGAAAAAGATTTTCTTATTTTTAACACTATGATATCAACAGACCTCCTAGACCTATTCACTGATCCCTGTCAAGGAGAAGAAACTTCAGAAATATCAGTGTTTGGAAAATCATAGATGATTTTTTCTGGCTTTGAGTGAAAAAAAAGCACAGTGAAAACCTCTTGCCTTGGAAGTTTTCATAGAAATGATGGTTTTCATGGTTTGGAAATCTTAAGAAGAAAATTACAAATTTATGATGATAACACCCAATAATTCTGAGGTTTTTTTGAAATTTCTCACTAGAAAGGCATGGTTTATAATCTTGAAGTAGAAAGAAATTATAGTAGAACAACAAAAATCTATGTTTATGGTGCTGAATTTTTTTACCAGAAAATTAGTATTTTGCATCTTCCTTCTGGATATGGACTTCATCGGATGAAACATGAGTGAGTGAATCATTTTTAGAGGAAAATAATGTTTTTAAACAATTCAGAACATTATGCTCGAGAACTGAAAGAAGACAGACAGCCATATCTTGCCAACTCGCCTATACGGTGCTCTGTACAAGGAGAAGCAATCAACATCGACGAAGATACAATAGCGAAAGCATTGAAGTATATGAAAAATAGAAAAGCACCAGGACCAGAGGGCTACCGACAGAGCTCTTAAAGAATGGGACTAATAAGCTAATAAAGTGCTTAAAGGAGTTAATGAACAGATATATTAACGGTGAACCGATACCATCTACATGGAAAGAAGCATGGATAACACCCATCCATAAAAGGGAAGAAGAGATGACTGCTCCAACTATAGATGCATATCAGTCACAAGTACGATGAGTAAACTTTATGGTCGAATCCTCCGGAGTATAGTCGAACAAGAATACGCAACACATGAAATAGAAGAGCAGGCAGGATTTCGCACAGGACCATCATGTGTGGACCATATTTTTAGTTTGGTCCAACTAAATGAAAAGAAATTGGCTACAAACAGGAGGTCCACCTTCTTTTTGTCGATCTTGCAAAGCCCACGACAATGTCCCTACCCAAAAGCTCTGGCAAGTTTTAGAAATGTCCTCAATAAATAACACCGTCATAAAAGCCATCAAATAGCTCTATAATCAGGCAACATCACGAATAAAGCTAGGTAAGAGTATGTCCGAAAGTTTCTCTATATCAAAAGGCCTACGACAGGGATGCTGCCTGTCCTTGAACGTTATTCAAAATATATCTGAACGAAACGCTACGAAAATGGAGAAAATCTTGTAGTGGTATGGGAATACAACTTAACGATACAAAAACTTTGTACACTCTCCATTTTGCAGACGATCAGGTGGTAGTGGCCCAAGACAAGGAAGATTTAGAGTTTATGACGACAAGGCTCTTCGCCGAATACGAAAAGTGGGGACTGTCTGTAAATAAAACGAAAACCAAATATTTATGCATTGGACAGGAAGCAGATAATCTACACTTAGAGGACAACGTAGAAATAGGAACTTGTAGTAAATATACTTACCTGGGTGCTCAAATTGATCATACCGGCCGAACAGAAACTGAGATTGAGCAGAAAATACTGAAAGGTAGAAAGGTCATTGGATGTTTGAACTCTATATTGTGGTCCAAAAACATATCGCGGAAGAAAAAACATCAGATATATAATTCCATCTTTGAGGGTATAGTGCTATACGGGTGTGAGACGTGGCAATTAACTAAGAGTGTGGAACGTCGACTTTTGGCCCTTGAGATGGATTTCTGGCGACGATCTGCAGGAAAATCCAGAATGGACAAAGAAAGAAATGATAGGATCAGAGATATCATGCAAGTCGAAAGAACAATCATAGATGAAATCCAAAGAAGACAACTGATTTGGTACGGGCATGTAGAAAGAATGTGCGACAAGCGTCTACCAAAGATGATTCTAAAATGGACACCACCAGAAAGGAGAAGGAGAGGAAGGCCCAAAAGAACATGGTTTGAGGGAATAGAGAAAGCTATGTCCGAACGAAATCTACATCCAGGGGACTGGCAAGATAGAAAGGCTTGGAGATTAGGAACCGGAAGGCGTAGGACGCTATAGACCCGGATAGATATATAGTGAAAATTTTGGTTTTTACCTAGCATATAATATGTTGAGTTTAAATTGATTGGGCATCTAGGTCTTTAAAAAGTTCTAAACAATTTTATTTTGTATAAACGTTTCAGCGCATCCGCCTTCTTCAGTATACATAAATTATAAGTCGACATCTAAAAAGTAACATATATAATATAAAAGTAGAATAATAAAATCACTAAAATATCTCACTGTTCATTTTTGCTCTTTTCTGGTCGGTATTGTCGTGTCATTCGTGTCAATGTCATATATGTCAATGTCAGGGTCAATGGAATGTTGGTTGTTTTGTCTTCTTCTTTCTATCGGTGGTCTTCTCAGTATTGGCATGTATATTTGGCTGAGATTTTCGTGTCTTGTTTGTTGTTCACTACATTTTCATTGTTTACCTGTATGTGAAACATTTCCAATATTTCCCTTCGTCGTTGTTGGGGTTCTATTCCTAAAATTTTTGTGTCATCGTAATTAAAATCATGTTTTTGATCTTTTTATGTTTATTAAGTGCTGTAGTTGCGTTTTTGCATATTTATGTGCGTTAACATCCCCAATACTCCGAGAGAAAACTTTAAAAGAGGTGAAAGAACTTTTGACGAAGAATCACTACCCTGAAACCCTTATCACAAAACTAACAAAACATAGGACGCACCGACTACACAACACACAACAGACGAAAATACCAACAGATACCACAAGACGAATACAATTACCATACATACAAGGGCTGTCAAAGAGAATAAGTAATATATTGAAACCCTACAACCGAGAGGTAGTACACAGACCATACAATCAAGTGGGAAACATCTTCAGTAAGTTGAAAGCACCAACACCCAAGACAAAAAAATCACAGGTCATATATAGTATACCCTGCAAGGACTGTGACAAACAATACATAGGACAGACTTCACAAAGACTAAAAGACAGATTAAACGCACATAAATATGCAAAAAATGCAACTACAGCACTTAATAAACATAAAAAAGATCAAAAACATGATTTTAATTACGATGACACAAAAATTTTAGGAATAGAACCCCAACAACGACGAAGGGAAATATTGGAAATGATTCACATACAGGTAAACAATGAAAATGTAGTGAACAACAAACAAGACACGAAAAATCTCAGCCAAATATACATGCCAATACTGAGAAGACCACCGATAGAAAGAAAAAGACAAAACAACCAACATTCCATTGACCCCTGACATTGACATATATGACATTGACACGAATGACACGACAATACCGACCAGAAAAGAGCAAAAATGAACAGTGAGATATTTTAGTGATTTTATTATTCTACTTTTATATTATATATGTTACTTTTTAGATGTCGACTTATAATTTATGTATACTGAAGAAGGCGGATGCGCTGAAACGTTTATACAAAATAAAATTGTTTAGAACTTTTTTAAAGACCTAGATGCCCAATCAATTTAAACTCAATATATATATATATATATAACAATTCGGATTCATTAGTGGTTGCTGTGGAAGGTATTCTTCATTCAAACTAAACTGGACTACAGAGGAGTATTTGCCCAATGTGAAAACTTAAAAAGCTTATAACTTTTTAACGCAGCCGAATATGGTAAAACCGTAATGGAAAAAGTGTTTCTTTTGATCTCAAGAACCTATGGTTAAAATTAACGCAGTGGTCAAAGACTCACCCTGTATACACGAGAATATAAGTAGTTTTTTTATGGCCTTGTTTCAATTTTTTCAAGTTGAAAAGCGTGTTATCTTTTTGCCCAAATGTTTGTAATATTCGAAAAACCGAAATGGTGATAATCCGTGTGCTTCAAAATAGGCTTTAGTTCCAGCGATCAGCACTTCAGTCGACGAAAATGTCTTCTTGAAAGCATTTTTATGAGATCTGACATCAGATACACATCTTTAAAATTATGTATGACTCCTCCCCTCATCCCTTTTGATTTCGCTGGGTCGGAGAGCCGCCTTTTAGATTGCTCTTTCAAGGCTACGAGGGTTGCCTTTATATTTTGAGATTAGAGAACGAAAACAAATATTAATCAGCGTAAATCGCTTTTGGTTTTTTAAAACATTCCCCATTAAGATCAATACACTTTTGCATGCGTTTGTACCAATAATCGAAGCACTTATGCCACTCAGCATTCTGAATGCTTCATCCGCTTCTTCAGGTGCCGAAAAACGTTGATTTATCATTTTATTTTTACGTTCAGAAAATTGGTACACAGCATCAATCTTTTAAGTTACATAAACAACACAAATATCGCTCGTATGTCAAAACGTTCTGACTTCGTAGAACCTCAAAAATGTCAAGTTTAGGAGAGAGCAGTCAGTTGGCAGATTGCAACACTAGGGTTGTCCAATCCCGAAATTTAAAAGGCAACCCACGTAAATATATGTCAAAATATTTCCCTCAAAACAATCATTCGACGTGTTCTGGTAAATCTAACCAATCATTATGGAATAAGAACATACGGGATGGAACACCCTATATATTATTTTACCTGTTTGAACAATATAACCATTCTCACAAATATTGATATTCTCAAATACTTTCGGATGGACACTCAAAATTTGAATTAAACGATATAGTTCTTTGAATCGTAAATATTTCGTTCCTTCAAAATAGGGATAACTAAATGTTGTTTGAGTAATTAGTTACTTTATTCAAGAACTTGGGTGTCATTTAATGGATTGTTTTATTCACGTGGAAAATAGTTTAATTAATTTTCGAGTGTTTTATTATTATTACGAGAAAACAACACTGAAAAATTATTTAATTATTTTATTGTTTCAGGGTTCCTTCAGATCATAATATACATTTGCTGTCATTGGGACTGGAATATTCACATATAAAAATTTATGGCCATAGCAATTTGATTCGATCTTAACCGGCCAATATCTGAATAAAATTCTCGTTGTGAGAATTTTTGCGTTAGTTGTGCTTTCAATGCGAGTGACACCAGATTTATTTCAGTTTGGAAGTTTAATTAGGAGATTAGTGAGAATGACTACCGAATCAAATAAGGTTTGCATTTTCATATAAAATTGCTCGAGTTCCTGACCTCAAATAATCAGAGATTTTATTCATGAAATGGACCATATACAGGGTGAACCAAAATCGAGTATTTTTGGAAAACACGACATATTTGAAATTTGAAAATTGGGATTATGATATTGTTCGAAATTCTCTACCGAGCTAAAATATTTCTAGAGCCTGTCACTTTCGTTTAAACAAGGAGAGAAAATGAATTTCTAAAAATTTTTATATTTCTGTTTTCGATTTAAAGCTGAATTCATTTTTGTTGAAATCATTGTATTTACTTAATTAAAGAAAAAGGTGAAAGGTTCAAACCTCCATAGTCATTATTATCTTCATTTTACTTATTCTCAATATCCTGAACGAAAACTGTTCTCATAAATATCAGCACAGGGTGCTTGAAACTTTGTATCGGAAACCGGATAAAAAGTTGTTTTTTTAAAAATTTATTTTCTGCCCTTATTTGAACAAAAGTGCTCAGGCTCCAGAAATATTTCCGCTCAGCAGAAAATGTTGAATAATATCTTAATCCCAAGTTTGAAATTTCAAAAGGTCCAGTTTTCAAAAAGTCTAATTGGCATTCTAACTTTGGTGACCCCATATTTGAAAAGATGTGAGCAATAGCCAGATCGGCCGTTAGTTGGATTATTTCCACAATCCATTAATGATGTTTTTGATTCCTTCCAACATCTTCAGTATCCAACGTAAATTGTTCGTCGTTTTGAAAAAACTCATAGACAAGACTAATGAATATTTTCATTTATTTTCAACATCGATAACTATTCAAATCTACACTAGAAAATGTGTAATGAATCTACAGTTCAGTGATCGTATTCCAGCCTCCAAAATTCGGACCAGGTTTGTCCAATTCTCTAGAGCTACTCTCGTTGGCCATCTACAGAGTGAAAGATTACATCATTTTAAGCAAAAATATTTCCTTGAACATGGGTCCGGAAAAACTTCATTTCCGAGATACAGGGTGTTAAATTTGAAAAATTATTCGCGTTTTCTTTAATATCATATGACTGCTTCATGAAATATCGTATACAGGGCTTTTCCGGAACGATAAATTCAAATTTGTGGTTAATTTAGATGTATTTTTAGAAGGCGACACCGGCAACCATTTCAACCCATGTAAACCGTTGCAACTTCTTTATGCTACCCTGTAATTTTGAACTCATCCGTTTTACTTCATTTCGAAAATTTCTGAGGCGAAATGCATGTGGATTTTCTATTACTCACTAATAAGTAGAAGAGGTATGCTATGTAATTGATGTTTTTGAATGTTCTGAATATTCTGTTTTCTGAAATATTGAGTTGTTGGGCTGCTTTACGAATACTGAGTTAACTTATAACTTAATACAGTTTTACTAATTTAATACAATTTTTAAATGCCTTTTGTGTATAGTTATGTAGAATATGCAGACATCATTTTTGTTTATGGTTTCCGAATTGGAAATGCAAGAACTGCGGCACTTGAATATGCAACACGTTTTCCAAATCGTCGACACCCCAATCATGAAGCATTTCAAGCAGCTTATCAACAAATACGGGAAAATGGTATTGGTGACCGAAGGCCCGAACGAGGCATACAAAGAAGAAATCATCTACAGAAAAATAGGATTTTAGGATTTTCTTCGAAGAAAA
Source organism: Micraspis discolor (assembly GCA_030674115.1). Classification (NCBI taxonomy): domain Eukaryota; kingdom Metazoa; phylum Arthropoda; class Insecta; order Coleoptera; family Coccinellidae; genus Micraspis; species Micraspis discolor. Next base: position 38,313 of record JARTUT010001436.1, on the reverse strand, counting down.
TAAAAAAACCCAGTATTCGTAAAGCATCCTAACAACTTACTTATTTCAACATATTTCAGGAAACAGAATATTCCGAACATTATAAACAACAATTACAAAGCCTACTACTTCAAGCCCTCCATCCTGTTGACAATATGAGAAGGAGCAATTTTGCAGATTCATTATTGCAGAAAATGAAGAAGAGCTTGATATTTTAGAAAAAGTAAATTGGACTGATGAGTTCATTTTTACTCGAAGAAGAATCGTTAATTATCACAATTTGCATGAGTGGGCGATAGAAAATCTGCATGCATGTCGCCCTAGAAATTTTCAAAATGAATTCAAATTAAATATTTGGATGGGAATTATTCTTGGACAAGTTTTGGGACCCTTTTAGCTCCCCAATATTGTATATGATGAAATATTTTTAAATTTGTCAATTGAGAACCAACTCACATTTGTCGAAAATCTGTCACTAAATATTAGAGATGATGTATTTTTCTCTTTGGATGGGTTTCCAGTGAGAAATTGGCTAAATGCATCTTAAGAAGACAGATGAATTGGAAGAGGTGGCCCTCTAGAATGGCCTCCGCGCTCTTCTGATTTAAATCCTGTTGATTTTTTTTGTTTGGGAGACAATAAAAATGTATGTGTATGCTACCCCAGTAAACACCCGGGAAGAATTAAGAATTCGAAATGCAGCAAATGTGATTACGTCGCAACAATTGTTGAATATAAAATCATTCGAAGATGTCATTTGTGCCTTTAACAGAACGGTGGACATTTTGAACACCTACTTTAAAAATTATTATGTTATGTATTTTGTTTTGTTCTAAATTGTCACTTTGAAAAATATCTAATTCAAAATTATTACAAATTTGTTTCTACATATTTAAGAGATTGCAATAATATGGATTTGACTTCAAATGCGTTTTTCTCTGAAACGGTTGCTCTAGCGACTCCGATGATGTATTCCTTTTTAACTAGAAAAGTCAGGAGAATCGAGTTTTGTAAGCTATTACAGGGTTTGCAAAATAGATTTTTTTAAATAACACTTCCAAGTTTAAAAACTATTAACATTTAATTCAAAACAGTGTTTGATGTAAAAAAAAAAAAAAAAAATAAAATCGTCAAAAGAAATTTTTGAAAAATTTGAAAATTCACTATGAAAATTGGTATGAATCATAAGCTGTAAATGCAATTTCTCGAAACCGTGACTTGAATAAGGTGTACCTTTTTAACTAGAAAAGTCACAGGAATCGATTTTTTTAGTCCAAAATGACATACAGGGTAGTACAAAAAGTTGGACGAAATGATTGCCAGCGATGCCCTCTAGAAAATACAACTAAATCGACCCGAATTTCTCACCTCAAAAACCCCTATTTACCAACTTTCATGCAATTATTTGGAATTAGTCGAAAGATATTAAAGAAAACACGAATTATTTTTTCAACTTCAACACCCCGTATATCGGAAATGAAGCATTTCCGGACCCAACTTTTTTGCTTAAAATGATGTGATCTATCACCAGCTTCAGTTTGTCGGAAAAAATCAAAACACCCAGTGAACCATAGTATGTATTGGAGATTAGACCTAACCGCCTTTGAAATTGACAGATACCAGGTATACCGGTATGAAGTGAGCGTCAAGATACAATTGTCTCGGTAGGGAACATTTGTTGTGAACGAGACTTTATTTTTTGTTTGTTTGCTAGGACATCTGTGAAACATATTTAGTATACCTACATCAAGTCATTGAGCAGACAACATCATATTTTTTCATCGTATTAAAATGATTTGCGGAAAGCATTAATTTTTTGTTTTAATTTGAAGAAAAGTGCTGCAGAGTCGCAGAATGCTTGTCAAGGCATGTGGTGATCAAGCTCTATCAGAAACAGAAATAATGATTTGGATGTGGGAAATTAGATGGAGATGACACTTTGAATCAAAAGCAAATGGCAACAATGTTAAATTGTAGTATGAAATGTCTAGCGATGCTGGATAATGGGTCTTGATAAGCAAAAGACCATATCTAATCGAAATTCCCAGACATTCCATACAGTAATAAACCTCTCAAAAATATCACACCAATAATCATAACCCTAAAGATTTAAAACAAAATTTATTGATCCCCTACATGGAAATCTTGATGGATGTACGACGTAATGAAATTTGAGAATTAGCTAGGGGAGTTCGACATATGATACATTTGCGTGACCCTCATGACCTTAGATTAATTTAACGATGGGAAAAAGGTGGATCTTTAGTAAAAATTAAATCAGTGGACCAATCAGAGGTTTGTATCGAGAGACTCAATTGACTAAAGCCAATGAAACTTAGATTTCGAAGTAGTTGGGGTAAATTTTGAACTATCGAAAAGAAGGGCACCAATTAGGAGAAATTAGGGAATTCCGGATTATGTTCGATAACGTCCACGGACGAAAGGATATTAGAAAAAATTAGGGAATGGAAAGGCAGTTCAACATGATCGGCAACAAGGAAAACACTTAAAAGTATAGAAGAAATCTGTCTGTAAAATTTTAGGAAAATATTTATTGTGTTGCAATTGAGTGAGTTCGAAAATTTCGCTAGTGAAGTTGCGTGTTAGAAGTCCAAGGAAAAAGGTCAAATATAAACTTTATAAACAGTCAAAAGTCCATAGTCCGAAACCTCCAAAAATATTTTGTAAGAAATTGTTTTTATTATTTTTGTGCTTGCTAAAATTGTCATTTTGTTTTTGTGTTCTTCGAATAAATTAGTTTTTGTTATTCAGGAATTTTATTGAGTTCCCTAATCTTACAGAACTGAAGACTCGTTCTATCTAGCGACGAGCCGAACCCTGAAGATTTCTCTCGTCAGGAGAAAGCCTAAAATAAACAATAATTTTTAAATTTTCAATTTTTCTTCTGAACATCTCTTCGTCGGTGGAAAGCCGCTCTTCTACTAGGACGTTGGAAAGAGGTGTTCATTAGAAAATGTTGCACAACAAACAATTTTTGACCGTTTAAAAGCTATGAGAAAGCTCCAAAAGTGCAGAAAATTGGTGCAACATGAATTGAATGAAAGACAGATGAAAAATCGATAAAACACTTGTGAAATATTGATTCGAAAAACATGAAAATCGGTTTTGCATCAGATTGTTACTGGCGATGAAAAAATGGATTTATTTTAAGAATCCTTAACGGAAAAAATCATGGGTTAATCCGGAACAACCATCAACATCGACTGAAAAACAAGATCGAATCGGCAAGAAGACAGTGCTGTGTGTTTGGTGGGACCAGAAAGGTGTACCACGAGCTCCTAAAACCTGGGGAAACTGTTGATACTGATCGCTACAGACAACAAATGATCAATTTGAACCATGCATTGAAATGACCAGAATGGACCAGAAGATACGGCATGGTAATTTTGCTCCATGACAATGCACCTGCATACAAAGCAAAACCGGTTCAGGATACAATCAAAACAGTTGGCTGGGAGCTACTACCTCACCCGCCGTATTCACCATTCCAGCTTCCATGTTTCCATCGATGGGACACGCATTGGCTGAGCAGCACTTTGATTCCTACAAGGAGGTCGAAAATTGGATTCCTGGCTGGTTTGCTTTAAAAGACGAACAATTTTATTGGCATGATATCCACAAATAGCCAGAATGGTTGTCAAAATGTGTAGAAAACAATGGCCAATACTTTGAATGAAATGTTTTTAATTAATAAATAGTGTTTTATTACCACGAAAAAACGCTCGTTTCATACCGGTACAACTGCTAGATAATATAAAGGAAATCTTCAATTTCAATTGACTAACGGTAATTTTCATACTTATTTGCTTAAGGAATCCGATCTTTATCCACTCATTTCTCATATAGGTATTTTGCATCTCATCTTGTAGACATTGGATGATCTGGTCCACTCGAAAATCCAACAATAAAGATTTCTAGGGTAATATTAAACTCTTGTGACCTTGAATTGATGATGAATTCTGCTTCAGGCGAATACAGAAATTCAGATTTTTTTTTGCTTCTTGTTTGAACTTTCATTGTTCTTTTCCTTCGCCTCTACATGTATTTCATTCTCTACCAATGCTACTGGAACTGCTGCTTCTTTCTATATATAATCGGTGCGTTTCCTTAATTTTTTTCTGTAAACTTTTTTTGCCAATTTTACTCATTATCTCCTTCATCAACCATAAAGATATAGGAGATATTGGAACTTTTTTTATTTTCTGTTTATTTGAATTTGTCATATTCTGACCAAAAAATATTAATGTACCGCTATGTCCATAGGAGGCCTGTAGAGGTTTCGGAAAATTTGAGTCCGCAGAATATTCGTTTTTCTGCAATTTGGACTTCTCTTATCAACAAGATTTAAGATCTTGACAGTCCATTTTCATCTCTCAGCTTTCTCAGGTACTTATATTTGAAAATTCAATAGCAATATGAATTATTCAAATAATTGAAAGTCTCTTACAAAAAGATGAACGTTTATATTTATTTGTAAGAGCTACTATTGCATTTCCATATTTGACATTCCAAAATTTATTCCTTCGAATTTTCTTTGCAGATACCATTTTTATGTTTTTCGTTGCAATAATTCTTGGAGTTTTATCGGTCCCCTTCCTGATCCTCATCATCATTACAAGGAGAAAATCAGTATTCGCGCCAAATACAAGAGCTACAATCATCCAGTGATATATGAACAACCCTTTTTGGTCCAACAACCCGTTTTGGTCCAACAACCTGTCTTAGTCCAACAGCCTGTTTTGGCACATCATGGAAGCCATCATCTGGGCTATGGAGGGGATACAAAAAGTTTGGTGGGGATATGGTGGTTTAGGAAGTTCAGCTTCTTCATCAGCTGTAGCAGTTGCATCTGTAGGAGTGAGTGCAGCATCTGCAGCTAGTAGTGCCGGTGGTTACGGTTATGGAAGAAAGTGAAATGATGATATATATATATATATATGAAGAGGTATATTTATACACTAGTGTTTGATATTTGAATGGAGAATATTTTTAATATAAATTTTTAATTCAAAATTTTATATGTTCAATAGACTTTCATCTGAAAAAATTTGTAGTAATAATTTCTGTGACAGCTTTCAGTTGTTGACAAAAATATCTCAAAAGGTTTTCAGATTCCATCGAAAATCGAAATGGATATCGTCCTTCCAGTGCCCACTTTTATAAATAACGAAGATATAGAGTAGCAAACGATGATCTTATTCCTTTCATATTTTCGAAAAGAGAGAAAGAGATTATAGATTGATTAGAGATGACAGCGTTGAATTTTCAGCTTTCCTACTCTCTTGTTCACCTGAACAGATTGACTATTTTCTTATAAATTAGTAATAAAATATAAAAAAACAATTCAGTACTTCCTAATCATAAGATGATTTCAAACTCACCTCGTTCAATCTTCTAAGGTTCACCAATTTCTTCAGTTGTGTCAAGTATTGTTGGTGGACTTCTAATTTGAACTCTAAGTATAACATTGAAAACTCCTTTGCGACTACCCTTAGTAGCCGCAGTAAACTTCAGAAGAAAAATAGCAGATGTTTCAACCAGAATGAGAATGAAACCTTCATTTAAGTTTAGTTTCCTTGGGCAATGAACATAAAGCCAAAACACGTGTCAGGAATCTGAATATATATATGAAACATAACTCTTTGTGTTTACTTATGAAATTCTTCCTGACTGTTGGGATGTTACAGGAATCCATCTAGTGTTCGTTTCATGTTGCCAAATGATGAAAATATATTCTATATATATCTTTCATAATTTGGGTTCAAGTATACAGGGTCTTTCACGAGGAACCTCACCCATATTTATACAGGAAACTACTGAACGTATTTTCATAAATTTCAGCACTTATAAGTATTTCACGATGCTGATGAAATCTAAAATATTTTCAAGGCATGAGCACCTCCGGTTTTTCCGGAAATGACGTCAACGTGGTGGCCAAAGATGTGGATCTGTACTAGCGGCTAAATTATTTGAGTCAATATGTCAAAATATCTGTCTCCTAAGGGAGAACATTCTTTAAATAATGCAAACATGTGTAGTGTTCTATTTTACCAGTTAAAGTCCCATCATAAATTTGAAAATCGAGAATTGCATTATTTTTGATGGCCCAAAAACATTGAAACTCCAGGTCTCTTGAAAGTTCCATTGTCTGAAGTGGTGGTTGTTCTCTTCATCCCAATAATGACTGTTATGCCTATTGAAAGAACCATTCTTTGAGATTTTTATTCATCTGTCCAAATTATACAGTCCAAAAGTTTTCATTCTCTTGAATTAGAATCATCATAGCTTCAAAACTCTGTTCTCCTGACGAAATCAGTTTCCTTCGAATGCTGTGCCCTATTGAATTTATATGTATGGGTGCATTTTATGCTTTTTAATATTCTCCAAACACTCGATTGAGATAATCCCAGAGCAATCTGAGCATCTTTGAGAGAATTTTGAGGATTCACACGAAAATATGTAAGAACTGTAATTTCGTTGTTCTCGTCTTCTACTACACTTTTTCTCTGTGTATAGTTTTCTTAACGAAAGATCCGACATTTCTCAAGTTTGTCATGGTTCTGTTAATGGTATTTCTCGTTGGTCTGGGTCGGTCATTAAACCTCTCAATGAACAGTCGAATCGTTGTATCTACAACTTTATTACATTCTCTATGAAGTAGAATGAGATTTAAATAATCTTCATTGGTAAAATTAGGCATAGTGATCGATTCAATAACTTAATACGAATTATCACCAAATTAATAGTAAACACAAAATGCTACTGAATAAAGAGAATTTGGCAGATGTAATTAATGATATCTATCATTAAAAAAAAAAAGAATGTAAAACATGGTAAGTTTTTGCATATGGTTCATAAGGAATTATTTATTTATCACTGAAGAGAAAAGCGATGGCCGATTAGTTGAAATAAAGTGGTTTCCGATACAAATTCGCATCCAAATTCGCCATCTATTTAGGAACAACCTGTAACTTCTTCCTCTTGCATATTAGGGTAGTAAAATCTAAAACATGGTTTAAGTAACAGTTACTGAAAATTTCATCTTTTTGGCGTGAAGGGAAAATAAATAGCTGAAAATTCAAGACGAAAAACAGTTTTTGTGAATAACTCAGAAAATATCCACTTTAAGGCAAGGGTGTGATGCATACACTCACATTATTTTTAACGTGGATTCAATATCTGCCATAAAAATGGGATTCTATTTTGAAAAAATTGATTTTTCACGATTTTTTCACCCCTGTATCATGAATCGCGATTTCGATTTTTAAAGTGGATATGTACATCAATCTTACATCTTGAAAAATCCCAAAATGAAAATTTTCCATCCAAAAACTCGAAGTTATTCTTGTTTCAGCGGAGCTCTATTTTCGATTTTTTCGACTTTTCCCGCTCAGAGAGAATTTTCCAACCCAAACTGAAAAATGTTACATCAAAATAACGTGAAATTTTCTATGAAATCTATTTCTGCAATAAAAAATAGTGTTGTAATTTGAAAAACGGAAGTTGACGTCATTTCCGGAAAAACCGGAGGTGCTCATGCCTTGAAAATATTTTAGATTTCATCAGCATCGTGAAATACTTATAAGTGCTGAATTTTATGAAAATACGTTCAGTAGTTTTCTGTATAAATATGGGTGAGGTTCCTCTTGAAAGACCCTGTATATTGGTTGAGAGCTTTTTCTCGAAATTCTCTATATATGAATCAGATTAAATAGGAGACAGTAGTGGCCATTTCAAATTCTTGCTGTTGAAAAAGTATGTTGTTGGGACATGGGCGAACAAAACCTAACATCGAATCTAACCATCATGTCTTCCTCAAAAATTTCTTGGATTCTCATCATTTATAAGAAATCTCTTTTATTTTTAATCATTAGAGTTGAATGATTTCTCATAGGGATATCATTTCCAGAAAAAATTTTGCAACTGTTGACATGGTAAATTCCTGGAACTTACAGTGAATGGCAGATGAATATTCATTTTATGTATTTTTGGTAGACAATAGATGCTGAAGTGTGGTGTTAGTCTCTATTGAATGGGAATGCTGAAAGTCTGAATAAAAAAACATGAGAAGCTCTCCCAATTGATAGAAACCAGTAGATCCGAGTTGATCCAACATGCTGTGAATTATAATCATCTGATGAAATGGAACAATTCCTCTATCACATCCAAAAAAGATAAAACTACAAGAAGAAAAAACAAAGAGGCAACATTTGTGGATATCGCTCTCAATCTCGTAAGTGCATCATCAATTGAGTGGAAACCTCTTGGAAAAATTAGAGCGTGTAAGCCGCTGGTTTGCATTAGTTGAATAATGCTCTTTATTAAAACCGATGGAATATTTACAGTGCGTATCAAAATTATGGAACAAATTTATTTACTCAATAAAAATGATGTGACAACAAAATCCTGAAACAGGACCATTTTTTGATTTAATTTACCAATTTATATGGATTTTCGTAGTTTTTTGTTGCGCCCTGTGCCACCCTGTGCCCAATTTTCGATGACGCGTGTAAGTACTTCGGTGATATTTCTCCAATGACTCGAGTAATATTGGCCTCCAATTCTACAATCGTAACTGGCTTGTCGATGTAGACTTTGTACTTCACATAGCCCCAAAGGAAAAAATCAAGAGGTGTGATGTCACATGATCTAGCCGGCCAATTCACTGGTTCGAAGCGTGAAATAATCTGCTCGCCGAAATGCTCTCGCAGTAAGGCTACAGTTTCGCTCGCTGTATGGCAAGTGGCACTATCTTGTTGGAACTAAATTTCGTCGAGATCACGGGCTTCAATTTCGGGCAACAAATACTCTATTATCATGGTGCGATAACGGTCACCATTTAGAGTAGCATTCCGGCCAAGTTGTTGAGAACGGCGACCAATCGACACTTAAGGATCGTCACGTACTCTTTTACCCACCGCCGCTATATTCTCTTCACTACGAGCTGGATATTTGTCGAGTATTATCCAATAACGAATATCGGGTCTCAAACTTAGTGATGATAGAGCGAAGTGTGCGTTCGGTAGGCCGATTATGTGGACCGTAAGTCGTTGTAAGTGCCCGATAGACATTAATCGGAGAACGCCCATTTTCGTAATAAAGCTGAACAATTTGTAGACGCTGTGCTGAGCTAAGTCGTTCCATTATGAAATGTCCGACACTACTGAACAAGAATACCACTTCAGTTTACACAACGCATGCGCGATATGCAACTAAATCCCCACCACAAAGAGTAACTCTTAATGAATCTTCCTTCACATATATTGAGAATATATGTAAATATATATGTATATATACTCGTATTTGTCACCGAATGGAAGTCGACCATGTCAGTTTTGTTCATGCACAACTTTACACCCCTACGAACCCTTAAATGGAGAAAAAAATTGAGTGACATTGGAAATTTATTTTGGCATTGAAATTCCCCAGGAGACTAATTCTGCATTACTAGATAAGTTGAATTAAAGGTTCAAAATGACCACTATTGTCTGGATGCAACGATCAAAGCGCTTGACACATTCTTCAGGTACCTTCTGGAGAGTTTCTGGAGTTATTCTTTCTATCTCGAGCCTTATTGGGTTTTCAAAGTCTTCCATGGTTTCGAGCCTATTAACGTACACTTTCGATTTTGCAGGTGATCTTGAAATTAAGAACTAATTCAACTCCTACGTACTCAGGATAGAAATTATGTTTGAAAGGAAAAGCATCATATGATAATGCTAGTTTCCTTTATTTCTCTTGACTTTTCAGATGGAAACAATATACCCGATGTTGGGATTGGAACATAAACGGAATATCAGTATTGTAAGTGTAACACTCTATTTCTTTGGGCTCAAGATTTCCATATCTATTTTTGCGCGCTTGTTCTAGTAGAACACAATGCTATCGTTTAGCCCAACTATCTGATATCGAATTTCTATCCAAAATACTTAGGAGTTAAATTAGATTCATCTCTCAATTACAAGGCTCATTTGAATGATCTGAGCCTAAAACTGAAAACTAGGAATAATATTGTTCAGAAATTAGCTGGATCATCTTGGGGTGCTGATGCTTCCATTCTTCGCACAGCATCTCTAGCCCTAGTTTTTTCTGCAGCTGAGTATTGTTGCTCTGTTTGGTTTAATACTGCACATACACAAAAATTGATGCACAATTGAATACATCAATGGGAATAATTACTGGCACCATAAGATCTACACCTGCTCAATGGTAACCAGTTTTGTCTAACATTGGCCCTCCCCATATTCGCAGACAGACTGCAGCTCTGTATTCTTGGAACAAATATCATTCATTTCCAAATTTATTCCCAATTATTTCATGTATTCCACAGAATATAATTCCAAGATTGAAGTCACGTAAACCGTTATGGCATAATACGTTCTTCAATAGTGAACATAAGTGATAAAGAATTATGGAAGACTGAGTGGAACTCTTACGAAATGTTCAATAAGTATCTCGTTTCTGATCCTTCTGAAAAGGTTCCTGGTTTTGATCTTCCAAGAAAAATTTGGACAGTTCTTAATCGTTTGAAAACAGGTTATGGTCGTACCAATAGCATGCTATGCTATGCAAGTTGTGAATGTGGAGAAGCAGAAGAAACAATACCTCACCTTATCAATAGTTGTCCCATATATACATTTCAAGATGGTTTTAGGGCTATTCATGATGTTTCCGATTCTTTCTTGAAATAGGTTATAAATTTCAAACGAATATGAATTTTTGTTATTCAGTTCTTTTTTCTGTTTTTGTCTTTTTATTTCCAGATTCAATGTGAGCACCTTGAAGAAGTCTCTGTCTCCATCAATAGAAGATCACTCTTGAAGAAAGAAGTCCCTGAAATATATTTCAGCCTATTTTTGTATTTTCACACTTAGGCGGGGAGCCAGGGTTTTTTTTTACTGGGGTTTTTTTCCTAGGTTTTTATGCCCTACGCTGAATTGTATGACACCCCGTCACTAACCCCTGATCTATATGCTTTATTGTTTGCTAACTAAATATTGTAAGCCAAATATTAAAAAATATATATATATATATATCTGATATCGAAACGAAAATGGTCTGAATCGATTGGATTTGACTTTCTGATGAAGAATCCATGGGCAAACTTGAATATCTCCGTACCTTATGCCTCATAGGATATCCGTCATATTCAAACAAAAATGTGCGCATATATGGACGTTACTGTTATCTTACTCATCCCCAAATTTCATTGTCGTAGCGGTTTTTAACAGAAGCAATATATTTTTTCATTTAGGTACTCTAGCTCTAGATAGTCAATCACAGGAGTTAACCTGTAACCACAGACAAGGAGTTATATCGACCCCGTCCAGGTTTCAAATATTAAGTTTTTCACTAGTTATGACTGATAATGATTTGCCATTTAATGCAACTGTCAATAAATATGTCAGTATCAAGACATCTGCTAATGAAGCAAGTTGTTTCAACAGACCGGCTTGCAAAATATCGAGGAGTCAAAGTCTAAGTTCATTCGTGATATAAATCGAATTGATTTCCGTGTGAGAACTGTGCATATATTTGTGATTAGGACTGGAATATATAAGGTATTTCAAATAACAAGAGCTTACTGAAAGGAATATATTTTTGATGGTTTTCGATGCAGTTAATATGCCTATTTGATGACGAGATATTGTTGATGATGGAGCTCGTGTTGAATGATTGTTTGGGCTATTACCATCATGGTAATAGCCCAAACAATCATTCAACAATAATATGCCTATCTCTGATTGGTTTTTAGAAGAAGGTAAACTGCGGGAAAACTGTGTATACTTATTTTTATTTTGAAAAATAGGTTTGTTCATTCATCGTGACGGTTGTATCAGTATCACACTGTTCCAGTGTACGGCAAAAGACTATGAAACAATCTCACAAAACCTCCTCGCCCTCACGACAGTGCGATTCTAAATTTTTAATTCTTCATCAAGAGTACTACAAAACGTGGATAAGAAAGATATTATCTAGAATTACTGCAATCACTTACGGGAATTGAGATTAGGAACTATGGTCTGATGAATTCAATTGTAACATAATAGTACATTGTTTACCGGGTAGGAGAAGCTTAACATTCCTGGACGACTGTGAAGTCGAGGCGCAAGCCGAGACTTAGCAACACAGAGTCCAGGAATGTGGCTTTTCCTACGAGGTAAACATACTATTTTTCCGCAAATCGTTTAAAATTCGACAGATTGATTGATTTAAAAAAAACGCGATAATTTTATTCCCAAATAAATGGTGCTTTGAAATTCCTAATAAAATTACTTAGGTTACTATGGAAACGTATTGAGGTTGAATTGTCAAACTTGACGCTTATAAATTTAATTGCTGGTGTTCTCGAAAGTAAAATGATAAGTGATGATGAAATTTCCATTCCTGGGACTCCTCCAGAGCTGGTTGAGGCAGTGAATACTGCTTCATTAGAATTATTGCCAAAGAAATCAAGAGAAAAGTAAGAAAATGCATACAGGCGTTTTATGGATTATCGCATGAGTAAAAATACGAGTTCTTTCTCAGAAAATGTTGTAATGGCATACTTCCTAGACCTTTGTTTAAAGATGAAATATTCAACATTATGGGCCAATTATTCAATGCTGAAGTCAACCCTTGCACTTAAACACAATGTAGATATATCTACATACTCAAAACTTCGTTCTTTATTGAAACGGCAAGCTCAAGGTTATAGGGCAAAGGAATCTAAGATTTTAACGAAGGAAGAAATTGAAAACTTTATCCAGGAAGCTCCAGATAAAGAAAATTTACTGATTAAGGTAATTTACAAGTTTTTAATTTCTATTTAGATTATAGCTTTATTTATTTTTTAGGTGGCTGTAATATTTGGTATTTCTGGGGCCTGTAGAATGGATGAGTTAGTCCGAATGACTGTACACGATATAGAAGACTTAGAATCTAAGCTTTTGATCAGCATACCTGATTCGAAAACCAACAAACCAAGATCATTTGTAATTAATCAGATCTACTTGAATGTTTATCGAAAGTATGTTTCGTTAAGACAAGAAAATATGAACAGTGACCGATTTTTCTTTAAATATCAAAGCGAAAAGGGTTGTAGACAAGTGGTAGGAATTCATCAATTTAGAAAAATGCCCAAAATAGTTGCTACTTATTCGAACTTGGTAAATCCTACAGAATATACTGGTCACTGCTTTCGTCGGTCTTCTGCAACAATATTGGTTGACTCTGGTGCCGACATAATTAGTTTAAAGAGGCATGGCGGATGGAAGTCATCAAACGTTGCTGAAGGATATATCGAAGAATCGCTTAACAATAAAATTTTCACAGTACAAAATATTCAACAAAATGACTCTTCCACCCTGCATGTTGTCCAAAATGTTTCTCATAGTTCTAAGAGTGTTCCTCCAATGTTCAATAATTGTACTAACTGTCAAATTACTGTAAATATAACAAAATGATCTTAAAAATGTATTCAGCAATGACTTGATGTTTTCAAAATATAAATTAATTCCTTATAAGCAATGTGTTTTCTATCATTTATGTTACTGTAAGGAAATGACATTTCCTTACAGTAAGGAAGTCCTGACTTTTTCTTCAAGGAATTTTGACAGGAATGTCAAAATTTCCTGGCGATTTGCGGAAAAATACATTTCTCTAGTTCTCTATCGTAATAAGTTCGACACAGTACTGAAAATAGGGCTGTAATTAACTTATTACAGCACTGTTTTCAGTTATATTTTGGTTTTATGTTAGTTATTTGTTGGTAGTAACTTATTGACCGATGTAGATTCAAGATTCTAGAGACAATGTACATTCTATTACTTTCATTGAACTGACTGTTCTATATCAATTAGGATCATGAAGGATTTTTCCTCGTTTTGAAATAGTTGTTACTTTAACAATACGAAATTCGGTACCAAAATTTTCTCATTTCAGAATATTGTTACAGAAAGACAATAACCAAGGTCCCTTTATCTAAATGTTCGATAAATTCAGGACTAATTCTGTCGATGAGATAATCAGTAATGTTTTTGTCGACCTGTAACTCGATAAAATAAGTCTACAGAAAAATGCAGTTGAAGCAATTTAAGGGTTCCTCGACTAAAGAGATGCAGAATATTCCTCTTTCTCTTTAACAGTTGTACTTCAGGGGACACCAATTATTCCAACCTGTATATGATGTGTAAGTTTCTGTATATAAATAAAATAATAATTTTATTAACCTGGGCAATCCATACATAATAATAATAAATATTTTTTTTGCGTTCTTCTTCTTCAGTCTTTATCGCTTTCTTGCGTAATAGCAATGTTTTCGCAATGGTCTGTACACAAATCCTCCAGTTCTTCGTTGAATCTTCGACGGAAACGTTTTTTTATAGCTCTTAAATGATGGTAAGAATACAAGTTGCCTCCCACGATAATCTTTTGAAGAATTCCTCGCTGTTTGAACCTTGACATTCATCATAGTCTGATGTACGGCCAGTGAATCGGGACTTCCCATATCTTCTTGAAGGTTACTCGGCTTTTTATGGTCTGAATCGTTTATAACAAATGGCTGGCAAAGCGTGAAGAAAACCTGTGAAATTGAATAACTAGAATATTGTTCAAATAATTACGTGTTTTTGTTTGAATATTGTAATTCGCGCCTATTTACCGGCTTGGGTTTACGAAAGTTCATCATCGAAGGAATTAACAGAATTAGATATGACCTTGATGGATATTTAACGGATGTAAACTTGATTTCATGGGATGACGATACAAAAATGAATAATTAGGGATAAATTTTGTGAATGACAGAATTTACTGCGAATTTGAGTCATCTGTGTTGTTCAATAATAGCACTTCTTCAATGATTACGCAATTTCAGCTTCATATGTACAAAATTCAAGGCTCATTTTGATAATATCGAAAACTATGAGAGTTAGATCTGGGTTCTTCCTCTAGAAAATGTTATTGTTCGATTTTTCAATCCACACTTCTATTTTCTTGTGGTTCAAACTGATAATTGAATTAATGTCCTAATTAGTGTAGGTGTCATTAGGTACAATTAATCATAAAGTCACTACCTATACAAGAAGCTCGAGGTATTGAATGAAACCATTATAACTATTTTCATGTGAAACCGAAGGAGTATACTTATATTTGCTGTTCGCTTCTATAATAACTTGATTTTTAAGGAACTTCTTACGTTGACAATTCCAAACTCGTCGTTGGCAATAAAATGACTGTGATCTCTTGCTTATAAATAGAACTATTAAGTACGCAATACCTAAAAATCAAGTATATATAGGAGTGAACAATTCATTGGAATAAATGAAGCTGAGTAATTCTATATTTTTTGTGAAGGATTTTCTATCTTCCGAAAGAAAATAAGTTTTCTTATTTTCAGAACAGGTTAACTGTCCAAATATGTCAGTCAAGTTTGTCGTTGCACCAAATCCCTAAAATATTTCAGTAGTTCTGAGCATCTTTAATGTGGTTTCGTTAATAACTTCTGGAATATCCATTCGATAGATTTGTAACTTTGAAGATGTATGAATGAGGCTCGCTGAATTTCGAGAAATCTTCATGCTAAAAAATTAGAACATTTTTTCCATCGTATCATAAGACATTCGTCGGATTTCAACAAAAGTTGTTGAATATACAGGGTGAGTCTTTGACCACTGCGTTAATTTTAACCATAGGTTCTTGAGATCAAAAGAAACACTTTTTCCATATTCAGCTGCGTTAAAAAGTTATAAGCATTTTAAGTTTTCACATTGGGCAAATACTCCTCTGTAGTCCAGTTTAGTTTGAATGAAAATTACCTTCTACAGCATCCACTATTGAATCTGAATTGTTTAAAATCATTATTTTCCCTCTAAGAAATGATTCACTCACTCATGTTTTATCCGATGAGGTCCATATCCAGAAGGAAGATACGAAATACTAATTTTCTGGTAAAAAAATTCAACACCATGAACATAGATTTTTGTTGTTCTACTATATTTTCTTTCTACTTCAAGATTATAAACCATGCCTTTCTAGTGAGAAATTCCAAAAAAACCTCAGAATTATTGGGTGTTAACATAATACATTTGTAATTTTCCTAAAATTTCCAAATCATGAAAACCAATTTCTATGAAAACTTCCAAGGCAAGAGGTTGTCACTGTGCTTTTTTTTTCTCAAAGCCAGAAAAAATCATCTATGATTTTCCAAACACTGATATTTCTGAAGTTTCTTCTCCTTGACAGAGACCAGTGAACAGGTCTATGAGGTCTCTTGATATCATACTGTTAAAAATATGAAAATCTTTTTCGAAATCTTCAACAACAATGAATTATGTCACTACGAATAATCATTTTAAAGTGATGTTACTTTGCTTGATGATTATTTTCTGTACTGAATCCCAATAACAATTTACCTGGATAGATTACAAGTATTTCCAGATTTAGGTGTGCAATTATACTTTCTTGAAGAAATACCTAAATTTGGTTTTGAAAAATTAACTAGGTGTTCTTTAATGAAAAAATTTTTTGTTAAATCATTAATATGAATCTATTCTGTTCAGACTATAATTACTGATTACTGATTTTTATAATCAGAGTATCTGTTTTGATTCCGTAAACAAGAACATAAATATTGAATAATGCTTATTCATAGATTATGTCAAATTTTAATACCTCACCACAAAATATTAATTTATTACCGAACCCCAGGAGAGAAAAAATTAATATTTGCCATGTTTTTTAAATCAAAGATAATATCTGTTAATAACTATTATTGATCTTTAGTTATAATTTTCCTCAGAATAATTAGAGTGAATTATTGTCACATTAAAATATTATTATAACGTCTCTGTAGTGGGTAGTTCCAAATAAAAAAGTGTTCTGTGGTTCCTTGTTGTTTTGATTCTGTTTGAAACTGTCAACAGTAATTTGTAGCTTTCTTTCAAAAAAATGTGGAGAATATTGGAAGGATAATATCGATAGTTTTGAATTATTCAATTCAGTATGAAATGATTATGGTCAGAAAATGCATTCTATTCTAATCTTTCTTTTTATGAGCTTATAGCTTCCAGTTTCCATATTGATTGAATTTTAATTAACCATGCATCATAACAAACATTCAGAAATATTGAAACTAAGTCAAATTCTATTATCTCCTAAGTTTGTGAACAAGGTTGAATCGGTGTATGAAATAAAGATAATAAAGGTAGAAAACCAATCTAGGAGACTGGGTTCGAAGTTTTTAAAACTCATATGAGCTCAATTTGCAGCATTCCTATGTTAGGATAGATATAATTTGATGAACCCTGAAAGTCTGAAGCTATATATGAAGTGGAATAAATCTATTGATGCCAAAATATGCACGAGTGTTATCAAAAACCTTCTACAAGAGATCATTTCAATTGATATTGTCGTTTGAATATTACATACAATTTTTATGAAATTTCAACACCCTATATCTTTCGAACAGGGCCAAATTTGGAAAAATGTTATAGGAAGAAAATGTTTCTTTTGACGTCAAGAATCTATGGTTAAAATTAACGCAGTGGTCAAAGACTCACCCTGTATATAGGTTGTTGATATCTTATATATTTTAAATTTGAATATGGTAGCGTCTTATTACGAATAAATCTAGGAGTTTTCTCATTCACCTAAGAAGTGGATAAAACAAACTTAATAATGGATGGATATTTTTGCATTTAAGTTCAAGCAATTTGAAGTTGTAATAGTAACAAGTTGACCAAAAGTCATGCTCTGAAAAAATTTAATGTACCACTATGTCTTGCAGGAGATGATTAATCTTTCTTGTAGTCTTATGGAGATTTCTGTAGATTCGCTTTTCTGTAATTTGAAATTAAATAAATGAGGTATTTCGATTAATCTAGAGTATAATTTGAAGTTGAGGTTTTAGAGGTTTCTATGTGAATCGTGTAGGGACATATGGCATAAGCTAGATTCTTTTATTGGAAATATTTTATTAGATTGTATTCAATTTTTACATATTATATCTTTTTGGAGTTCATTATATCTTTTCAATTACACCTATCAATGTATATCACTCCTAAGGATTTCGTGGTCTCAACATTTTTCTCACATTCCAATATCTTGATATTAAAATTCATTCAATGGGCTGATAAAGTGTTGCCTGAAGGCATTTACCAATATTGCGTTGGAATCACTAATGTGCGATGTAATTTTCTTGCTTCATCTATGTGAGTCATTTTACAAATAAGTATTGTTGAGTACAAAATACCATGTCGTATTTGCGAAATGCTTTGCATTGGTGAAACTAAGAAAACTCTAAGCAATAGAATTACAACTCAATACTGTTGAGTGTTAGCAAAACTTGGAAATTCAACTGGTTATCACATGATCTATAATGGAGCTATGATTGTGGAATGTGAGAAAAATGTTATAACCACGAAGAAAAAGTGATACAAATTAATGATGAAGAAAATATAATGAACTCCAAAAGGATATAGATTAGTTAAAAACAATATACTAAAACCTATTAGTAATTCCCAATAAAAGAACCTAAGTTATGCCACATGTCCCCACAGAATATCTGAGCAATATAGAAACCTCTTCAAATCCTATTCAATTTTATTTTACATTAACGTCAAATTAATGTCAAGATCCATCGAAATAATTCACAAATTACAAGTAAAATTTAGGAAAATACTGACGTGAGGTGAGGAACTTGTGCGCCTTTGTTCTAGAGTCTTTTTCCTTATTCTCGAACAGTTTGATAGTAATACAGATAAATGAACAAACCTATATCTCAAATCAAAAATAACTTCGGACAGTTTTCCTTCAGTTTTGGCCGAAGAATAAATTGCTTTCTCCTGAAAACCACAGAAAGTGGATAGATCAACTCCATCTGAAATTATTTAGAATATCTCTCTTCCAGAAAGCACTCGTCCTTTGAAATACTTTATATATTAAAATCGAAATACCACAGAAGCGATTATTCTTTGGAAACAAATCTTCTGAAATGAGCAAGACTATAGATATCTTCAGAGCACAATTTTGGGTTGCCAATTATATCAACCTTCAATTAAATATAAATTCTTTTATGGTCTGTCTTCAGTAAATGAAAAAAAATGTATATCCTCTGGTGATAGATCATTAATTACATCTGCCAAATTCCTCTTTATTCAGTAGCATTTTGTGTTTACTATTAATTTGGTGATAATTCGTATTAAGTTATAAAATCTATCACTATGCCTAATTTTACCAATAATCTTTATTTAAATCTCATTCTACTTCATGGAGAATGTAATAAAGTTGTAGATAGAACGATTCGACTGTTCATTGAGAGGTTTCTGACCGACCCAGACCAACGAGAGATACCATTAACAGAACTATGACAAACTTGAGAAATGTCGGATCTTTCGTTAAGAAAACTATACACAGAGAAAAAAAGTGTAGTAGAAGATAAGAACAACGAAATTACAGTTCTTGCATATTTTCGTGTGAATCCTCAAAATTCTCTCAAAGATGCCGAGATTGCTCTGGGATTATCTCAATCGAGTGTTTGGAGAATATTAAAAATTTTAGAAAGCACTGACGTGAGGTCAGTTGGCTTAGGCGCTCTTGTAAACCACTTACAATTATTTAAATTTTGAAAAATCATATCTCCAGAACTATTAGCTTGTCGAAGTCGAGGGTGGTATTTTTGTATACGTCTGATAAAACTGCACCAGAAAAAATTTTTATTTGAATAGTGTCATTTGAAAAAAAATTTTTTTTGTTACTCGAACCTATTCGGCCGATTTGACCGAATAACGAACTTAGCCGAGATATTTATACCTCAAACCCCTTCTGAAAGTTTCAACTCTCTAACTTCATCCGTTCGAGAGTTATCGTGTTCACGGAACGGACGGATGGACGGACAGAATCGATTTTGACCACGGATTATTCATCAGTAGGTCCAAACAAAACGATTGATACCACTTTTGCCCAAAAATTCGAAAGTCACAGACATTTGGGCAAATTGATAAGCAGTCTGTTCAGGTGAACAAGAGCGCCAAAAATGTAACTAAAAACAATGCTGTATTGAGTTCATTATAGCACTGTTTTTAGTACTGTAATGAACTCATTACGACACTGAAATAGAGAAAAGTACTTCATGGTCTTGTTACATAAATAGATATCATAATTTGATAGCTACTATAAAGAACAAATATCCAATTAGGTAAGCAAGTTCCTTCTTCATTAACTCACAAAAAACTGCAACAACCAGAATGAGCTGTTTGACTTTTATCTATTTATTTATTTTTATAAAACAGCATGGAATAAATGGTGAAATTTTGTAGAAAATAATCCTGAGGGTTCTTTATTGTATAAGCTTCCTAGTACTAATTTTTTTTGTTATTTCTTACAATAATCCAACTACTATTATGAGATGCGTGGTTTGATAATGCCCAAAAGCAAAGATAAGGCACCGGACTTCAGCCATAAATGAGGTTGCAGATCGATGTCTAAGACTTATATGGTTATTAATAACCGATTTGTGATAACTAGATCTGTGGCTGATGAGTGGTTTGGAGATCAAGGTCTTTCCTGTTATGAAGCACATATCTAGGAATACCGAAAATGAATCTCAGGTTTTGCGAATAACAACAGGATAAAATTGTGAGATTTGTGGAAGACGAGAGGGTCAATAATCTTGAAAAATAAGTGCCACATTAACTATAATGAAATTGAAAACAACATAAGAACTATTTCTGGAATCAAACCGGAGATTCGAGACACAATGGTACGCTTCTGAGCGGGGAATACTAAATTTCTAGTAGAAAAACTACTGAACCTATACAGTGTTGGCCAGACCAACAATAATTATGATCTGTCTGTATTAACCATTATGTTCAACAATAATTAGATATATGAACAATTTGACTCAGTCTCGGTGGTAATTAAAAAAACTAACACATCTATGCCGAACGATAAAAAGCTGTTCTAATAGTTAAATGAATCAAGAACAAGCGCGCAAAAATTTTTCGATAGTTTAGGACTACTCTTCATATATATCATACTTCAAAAACGAAATCAACTCAAGAGTGATTTATTTGAAGAAGAAAACTAGCCTCATTTCAATTAATAGGCATTCTTCCATTCTTAGAAGAATCGGATTTTATCTGTAAAATGTTACGGAAGTTTTCATTGATCAAAAATAAAATGATTCACTATTTATTGAAAACCGCAGGTGTCGCCTCTGGCACGATGTGTTAAATGTCTATTGAATAAATTAAAATTTACTCACAGAAAACAACATAATCTTCCACATATTTTCTTAATTGAACACCGCGAATACATTAAGATTTTGCGTCATCAAAGGACGTAATGCGGTCTTATATGAAATTCTCAAGATGCTACTGGATCTGAAAACTTAATTCACAAGTTTATTTTTACAACATTTCTTCGAACAATAACGGAGTTTTTCGAAGAGAAAGTAGGAAATAACAGACACAGATATCTCACTCAATAATTCTTGTCCTTCATTTTTTACTTAAATATTGACTGTCATTTGTTGATCGAACAAAAATAAAGGCTTACCTTGTGAGTGGCACACTTTACGTTGAAGTAGTTTATTTAGTGTGGCAATTCTCGAAATAAATTCATGAAATAATCTTATGCGATTATCCGAAATGAAATTAATGGTGTACTATCAAGCAGAAAAAAAGGGAGCGTATATTTTTCATTGTCAACTGGGCACTCGAATAAATTGTCAATTTATGGACGACTAACATTATTTCTAACAATAAATTATTGTTCCTAATTTTATATTCGTTTCGTTTCCCATAATCTTTCAATGTATTCATTGTCTTTTTGCGCACTTGATCTAGTTCAAAAACTAGTAGAACAGCTATACTATACTTGCTGATGAAGAATCTGATGAGGGAAATCTCTATCATCCGAAGTAGATGAGTGATAGTATTCATATTTTCGAAATTAGTTGCCCAAATACCTTGGACAAGTCTGTTATTGGGTTAAATCTGTCGAATAGGCCAACAGTTATGAGGATCTTAAATCTGATTTCTTCAGTAATTCCTAGAATATCTATCTGATGAATTTGAAACTTGAAAATCATCGCAGAGAAAAGAGTCCGTCAAATTTCGTGAAAATCAACAGGCTAGATAATGTTTCAACGAATAAAGTTTTTTGGAAATATTCGGTTACTCGTAAAATGTTCGTTTGACCCCAACAAAAATTTCAGCATTCATGGAGGTTAATGATATATTGCATATTCTGAAATTTCATCTCTGTAATGTATCCCTACGAGAAGCTATGAGAGTTTTTTTATGCTCTTGTTTAATGACGCGGACAAGTAGAACAGGGTGCTATATTATAAATTGAGAGTCGGAGGATTTTTTTCACCATTGTCCGCTCCAAAAAATACATTTATGCTTCCTCTTTGCAATTTGAAAATCTTCGGTGTAACAACCGCTGTAAGTCAGGCGTGATACCTTCGGTTATGCTCACACGCAGCTGTAGAAATATCGTTCTGCAAACCTTTTCGTCTCAACTTCATTCAAAAATTTTTCAAGTTTCAACTTAATTGGATGGATTTCTAGATGTTATTCAGGTAACTGAATTCAAGATGCTCATAACTGCTGAATTATCCGACGGATTTGGTACAATAATGAACTTCTACCGAGATATTTGAACAATTAACATATTCTGAAAATATGAAAAACTCTTGCACATCTCTTTCGGAAGATAGAGCGTGAGTGGCTGGTGGGCCAGATAAGCATTCTCTATTTCGACTACGGATTTTCATCAGGAAGTCGAATCCAATCGATTGATAGCATTCTCAACGCAATATTTGATTATTAGAGACATTTGGAAGAATGGTAGCATGCTGTTACAGTAGAAACAAGCGCTCAAAATATTGGTACGTAAAACCACGTAAATGTTTTTTCTAGTTTTTTCCTGATTTTGATTTTTTCGTTGTAGCTGTTATGAACTTTATGTGGATTTAATGTGTTCATTTTGCTGACAGAACAATCACCTTCATGTCGTGACCTAGATTCTGTACTATAAGTAATAATATCACAATTTTGAATACAATAATCTTTGACTTACTCTTACAGTGTTCATATCGTGAACTGAGGATGGCGTGGAGCCGATACATGTAATTACATTGAAACAACAATAAATTAAGCAATTGGGTGAGAGAAATTACTTTATATCTTACATCCTATTGATAACCACATCAGAATGGATTACCGTCAAATAATACTTTTGTTCGCTCCTGGAAAGAAGGTAATCTGAGCTTCGAACAAAACGGAATATCATTATTATTTATTTGAGATATTGGTTTGTTCATTCAATGTGGCTGTTGTATTAGATTCACTTGTGTTTTAAATTTCGAAAAAAGACTCAAGAACAAGTTCCTGACCTCACGGCAGTACTTTTCTATATTTTTTTTTATCTCTGATGTACATCTCTATCGGTAATAACGGTACGTAGAGTGAATCTACGTACATATAGGACATACAGGACTTTATCATTACGAGCTTGTTTTAGTTTGGGAAACTAGTGAAACTGCGTTTTGCCTAAATGTCTTTAATTTTCGAATATTGAGCTGAAAATTATTTCAATCGATTGGGATCGACTTCCTCATGAAACTTGAGAATGCCCTGCCTGCCGGTTCATAACAATCGTGGTATAGCTCTTGACTTAGCTAGTTTTTTGGAGCTCTTGTTCACCCGAACAGAGTGCCTATCATTTTGCCCGAATGTCTGTAATTTTAGAATATCGAGTCGAAAATGGTCTCAATCGATTGGGTTCGCCTCCCCGATGAAGAATTCGTGGGGAAAGTTGGCCATCCGGCCGGCCGGCCAGCCGTATCCTCTCTAGCATCCAAAAGGAATCAGCTAGAGTTTTCATATTTTCAGAATAGGTTAATTGTCCAAATATCTCGGTCAAGTTCGTTATTGGGCCAAATCCGTCGGATGGTTCAGTAGTTATGAGCATCTGAAATTTTGTTTCCTCAATAACTACTAGAATATCCATCAGAGTGAATTGTCTTTTACAATGGTTTTACATCATTCGAGTACGTTCTCTCTTGTGGCGTACCACAAGGATCTAACTTGGGACCACTGCTGTTCATTATATTCATAAATGATCTACTGACCTCTCTGAAGTGTCCAGCGTTAGCATTTGCGGACGACTTTAAGATTTACCTGAGGATAATTGATGTTCTGGATTCATTACTGCTTCAGTCAAGCCTGGAATATATTAACGAGTGGTGTATGCGCAATAGGCTGATACTCAACATGGAGAAGTGTTTTAAAATCACGTTCACGACAAAATCGCGACCGGTCAACTTCTGCTATCACAAAGGTGACCATTTCATAGCCATGATGGATCAGATTCACGATCTTGGAGTCTTGTTCGATTCTACTTTCAGTTTCATTCCCACATTGAGGAGCTATGTGTCAAGGCTAGCAAAACATTGGGATTTGTACTAAGAGCAACAGCAGAATTCGAGGATCTATCAGTTCTCAGAAAATTGTTCTTTACATATGTCATCAGTAAACTGGAGTACGCCAACTTGATCTGGTTTCCCATCTCCAATTGTCATCTTATGCCATTGGAACGTATACATAGGAAGTTTTTCAAATACATTATATACAGGCGTACTGGTAGGTTTCCTGAGCGTGGAGCAAATTTATCAGACATCATGGTTGAGATGAGAATACCATCTTTCCTTGCAAGACGTGAAGAACAATGTGCAAGATTCGTTCAGAGACTCTAAATTACAGAATTGACTGTCCTTATTTGCTGTCCAAAATTATGCTGAATGTTCCAAGATTGGTGCCAAGATCTACAAGTACGTTTTATTTGCCTACCGCACGTACAAATATGTTCGAGCGATGTCCCATTTATAGTTTATGTCGGAGTGCTGATAGACTGGGGATGGATGTGTTCGGTTAACTTTGGGATTTGAATTGTGTGGGGTTCGAAGTTGAGTGTATCTCTCATTGTTTTTGGTTTTTTGGATTATATTATTTCATAAATGCTGTAACACATTGTAATGTACAAATGCTTATTACTTTACCCGTAATTGGGATATTCCTGTTGGGTAAATAAAGAATATTATTATTATTATCAGATCAAATTGATACTTGAAATATTGTTGAGGAGGCTGCAACAAAACATCTCGCAAAATTTCGCAGAAATCGTCAGGCTAGAAAATTTTTAAAAATTCTCAAAAAAACTTTCTCAATCCTGACTCTCTCATAAGATATTTTTCGGATTTCAATAAAAATTCATGAATATATTGAGGTGATCGATATCTTACTTATCCACAAATTGCATTGTCGTAGCTCTTTTCCATCTAAAGATATGATCATTTTTAATTTACTCGAGAGAAAACAGAAATGAAATACGTCCCGATGATTTTCTTTGAACGATGGCCATCACAGATCGATATGCGATTGAGAAATGCCCGACTCATTAATCAGTGTCAGTTGGCGTAATATTAATCAAAATTTTTCATAACGGGAAATCATAGAGATAGAATTCAATCTCGGTGGCTGAAATAATATACGTTGTCAAAATTCAGAAAAGCACTGACATAAGTTTTTAGGAAAAGGGAATTATAGCTTCGAACAAAACTTGGGGAAAATTATGAGTAGTTATTTTTAATTTGAGATATAGGTTTGATCATTCATTACGCGTTCATATTTGCATCACATTGTCCCATAGTACGGGAAAAGACTATTATTCACGTGATCAGAGTGCTTATAGATTTGTTATGGTGTGAATATTCACTCGCAAGTAGCTCAACAAGAGAGCCAAAGCAATCTGACCTCACGTCAGTGCTTTCTAAATTTTTTCTATATGTTTCGTTTTCATTTCTAATCATTAACTGACAGAATTCACTATGTATGAAATTTCAAAAATGTTTTTAGAATAAATAAACAACATGTTAGACAATGGTTGAAGCCTAGATAATCCTCATAATAATACGACATTGTCAAAAATATCACGATCCCAATCAGTTTATAATATGTTGACTCAACACTAAAATATCTTCAATATGATATAATTGCCAATCAAAAGTCAGGGGTTTTTGCACCTACCTGATACCGGGGATGAAACTACACGATCTTATGCTCTAGAAGCAGAATAGAAGTAGAATATCCATCCGATTGAGTTGATACTTGAAATATTGTTGAGGGAGGCTGGAACAAAACGGCTAGCAAAAATTTGCAGAAATCGTCACGCTAGAAAATTTTGAAAAAATTCCAAAAAAAAAACTTTTTTGATACTCACTATCTCATAAGATATTTTTCGGATTTCAATAAAAATTCGTGAATATATTGAGGTGATCGATATCTTACTCATCCCCAAATTTCATTGTCGTAGCTCTTCTCCATCTAAAGATATGATCATTTTTTTCATTTACCCAAGAGAAAAGAGAAATGACATACGTCTCGATGATTTTCTTTGAACGATGGCCATTACAGATCGATATTCGATTGACAAATGCCGGGCTCATTAATCAGTGTCAGTTGGCGTTATATTAATCAAAATTTTGCATAACAGGAAATCATTGAGATAGAATTCAATCTCGATGGATTGTAACGTGGTAAAATCTCTATATCTATGAAATCGGTGATTGCGCATACTCCGCTAGTGGTACTGGCAATGCTCCGCGCAGAAATTCATTTTGCCTTTATTTTCTCTCTTCGATTTGAGCTGTATGCAATAATAAATATTCAAAAGATTGGATGATCTTCTGAAAAACCACGAAGTGGGATTTCTACACATATTCGGCGATTCTTATTGAGATTCATTCTGTAGAATACTCAATTGCATGTACACGGATTTTTGAATCAACAGGTAAATGAATATTTCATGTGCAATGTCAATGCAATATGTTTTGAAATATTTCAGCTAACATCAAAATAAGCATTCGTCTCTTCTCTACGTTTTTTCCACGGGTTTTCCGCGAGTTTTCCACACTTCACTGTCAGGGACGGAAAGATTCTCCACCCTAATTATATCTCTGATCTGAGAATTCCAGAACAGAAGTATACAGTTTTTTTGGATTAATCACTGTTGAGTTTCACCGCCACAATATTGTTCTCCGGCATCACAGATAAGTCAAATATCTACTTTATCAGAATTCATGAACATAAGAAATTAAGAAATTGTGCTGTGGAAATAGAGTATATTGTCGCCAACCGAGTTCTCCAATGTTCAGTATTATCTATGTACCAATAAACAATATATCAAATTTTTTGTAATTCATTCAGTGCTGAATTAGATGGAATTGAGAAGTGAATTTTATTTTCATATTTTTTTTATTGCTCACGCTTAATAAAAGAAGATGCTAGCCGGGTTTAAGCGTGACAGGATGAAACAATATACGTTGTCAAAATTCAGAAAAGCACTGACGTAAGTTTTTATAGGAAGGGAATTATAGCTTCGAAAAACACACTTGGGGAAAATTATGAGTAGTTATTTTTAATTTGAGATATAGGTTTTTTCATTCATGAGGCGTTCATATTTCCATCACATTGTGCCATAGTACAGGAAAAGACTATTGTTCACCTGATCAGAGTGCTTATAGATTTGTTATGGTTTGAATATTTACTCGCAAGTAGCTCAACAAGAGCGTCAAAGCAATCTGACCTCACGTCAGTGCTTTCTAAATTTTTTCATATACGAACTACGTATTTTGGTAGAATGACACTTGACACCTTTTTTCATATACGAACTACGAACATAGGATAGGTTCCCGAGATTCAGATTTTGGAGAAATGCACAATCTCTACAGCCAGTATAATTTTTCAGTCTTTTAAGTGTTATCTATTTTAAAATATTCATCCAGCAAGAAGAAGCTAGGATTAATTCAGTTATCATAAAAGTCTTTTTAACGCTAGTACTCGATGTTTTGTCGTGAATATTGAGAAATGGTGCCTTCAATTTATATTGATCTTGTAGATATTATTTTAAAACACTATATTAATCGTGAAGATCAAATATATGTAGGAAAGGTATATCGGGTGAATCCACAAGTAGCAGAAGGAAATAAATGAAGATGGTACTTGCCGACACGTGTTTCTGCTGATTGGCTTCGTCAGGGCAAGGTAACCTTAGGAATAAGGAGATGGTCTTCAACACTAGGATCTCTCATTTCGGAGGAAAATCTAACGCATTGGCATGAAGGAAGCATAAGCAAACTGTATGATGTAACTCTAAGCCAGGAGCAGGCGACCACTAGGTCCTAGTGTTGAAGACATAATTGGTCGCGCCCTCCTGTTTGTGTACACCTATTGTCTATTTTGTCTTCTTACCATCTCCTTATTCCTAAGGTTAATTTGCCCTGACGAAGCCAATCAGCAGAAACACGTGTCGGCAAGTACCATCTTCATTTATTTCCTTCTGCTACTTGTGGATTCAACCGATATACCTTTCCTACAGATATTATTTTAATTGAAAGATTTCTGAAAGAATTAGAGTCAATTATGTAAGCCACAACGAAGAACCTGCACGAGTGCTAGATATAATGATACTACGATCTATTCATTTGGTGAGTTCTACCTTTGTTTACAACTTGAAGTTGCACTGAGTAGTTGAAAACTGTGGTTTCGTTTTAATCATCTGATTCTCATTAGGTACTTAGGACCTGGAAAAACTATGACATATAGAGGATGCTGAAAATGTCTAGTGGGTAGTACACAATTTGCTTGAAACAAGGAACAAAAGTAAGAAATGGATCCGAGTTAGGATACAATCTATTTTATATGGTGAAATGATTCTAAATGTATCAGTCTCCTAATGATTCATATGATTGGGTGAGTTGTAACTTCAGAATTATTCATCTTACTTATTCTATTTTACTTTAAATAAGTTATTTATATTATATTGCATTCAATATGGAAAAAAGTTTGCTCTATCAGTCAAAACACTAACACTAATTATTATGTTTGTATTGAGCACTGTTCTACAAACGATTATATTAATCCGAAGGTGCTTACTTCTCTTATATAGCAGGTTGCATATTGAAAAAAAATTATTATCGATTATATGATTGTAGTAATAGTTTCTTTTCAAGTAAATTATTATAAGATCATTTATATGTGTGTTTTAAAGAGCATGATGATAAAATAAGATTGAATTATGCTAGTACAAAGTTAATCACTTCTGTCAATATTTAATATTAAGAGTTTTATAGTTTTTGAGGCATAATCATCATTGGGATATGTATATGTATGAATTCGTTGAAATAGTAATTAGAGATCATTCTAAAAAAATTGCTACTATTTGTATGAAATTAAAAATTTTCAAATATTTTGAGAAAAAACTCGACAGATCAAATTTTTATTGAAATAATAGTACCATGTATAATGAACTTTACAAATTTTCCTTGATCTTCATATAATCCCTGCGTAAGTTTTGATACAGCTTTACTTTTTCTAGGACACCTGGACGATACAATCCCCTGCGGGGCAGATACGAGTGCCATAAAAAGATTCACAAGTCCTGATATGCATTGTACCTGATAATATGTGATATCCTGTGATTTGTTGTATTGTTTCTTCTTGATTGTTTTATTTTAACTGTTATACATTATCAATTTTTTTGGTTAAATTTACACGACTGTTTTTTATTCAGAATGAGTATTTTTTCATAACGATAAGTGTTTTTTATGTAGCATAAGATTTTTTTATGTAGAATGACAATGTTTTTATAATATATTTGTTTAATTTTTTTGTTCTTCAATTCATTTCTTATGAATTCGGAAACCTCATTAAGATATTTTTCATACTGTTCTACCATTGCATTACGATTTCAATATGCCGATCGAAAGCCTTGAATTCTCTAGAAAAATTTTATTTTATCTATCGTTTACGTGCTAGCAATACTCAAGATTGAACTCTTTCTATCAATTATTTATGCTCTGCCTTTGAATAATTTGTGTTCATGGTTTGAATACATTTTCTGATTTTCAAAATATTTTCAGTTAATATTGTTGCGATTAAATGTAAAATATTCTTCTTTCATTTATTTTTGTATAATTTTAGTATCTTTCGATATTTTCGTTTGATGTTTTCTTTTTATTATGTTCTTATCATTTAATCATTTTGCTATTATTCAGATCAAGTTAATTTTCCTGATCTGAATTCAATGTATTTTATAGTCTCTGTAGTTTTGGAATTGATTTCGTATGATACAATAATCTCTCTATCATATTCCAGATTATCCACCAGAAGTAAAATGATGAAAAACTATAACATTTTTTCTTCATCTTAATCATTCAGCTGTAACGGTAAAAAAATTATATTTCATTCATTTAATTTGATTGATTCGAAATTGCTCCGGATAGCTAGAACACGAAACCATCTCACATTTACCTTCAGAGAGTTTAACTAGATGCTTCCACCCCACTCAATGATAGCTAATACTCGAACTCTTCTACAAATACTTGATACAGTTTGTACAAATGTTAAATTTTCCAAATTGAAAGTTGCAAGTGGAACTCATTAATTTCTGGGTATAAAAATCAACAGATAATGTCTACAATTGTTGCTGGAACTTATCTTGTTTGTCTTGAGTCTCAATTCATGCTATAATAAGACCATACAACCATCCTGGGTGTTCGGGATGAGTCTGGTGTCGAAAATGGATCTTAAGTCTTTCCCCCTGTAGACAAACTCTCCAACAAAAACTAATTCTTCTCTCAGTTCTCCAGCCCTCAGGGAAACATCTGTCAGTACGTCATAAAATTCAACTTGGACAAATTTTTCAGCCTCGGCAAAGTATGTCAAATTCGGCAGATTTGGTTCAGTTTTTCGGTAAAGTTCCAACGGTAAATTTGTTCAATTATTTGATAAAGTTTCTACTCCGCTAGGTTTTGTTCAGCTCTTCGATAAATTTTCTACTCCAGTGAGTTTTGTTCAGTATTTCGGTCAAACTACAGCTCTGGCAAAATTGTCTGTGAAAATGAATTTCAGTACTTGAGCCGATAATGTTCTATAGTTTCCAGCAATCCCTGAATATATTGACTCACAAAACGATAATAATTTAAGAGAAAAAAAATACCCATGTGTTCAAGAAAAAAACATAATGGATACATAATTCGATAAAAAATTCATCAGGGAAATTTAAAATCTGAGAAACTGAAAAAAAGATCATTGAACAACAAAGTATAGCACGAATATTGAAACAATCAGGACGGTTGGATGATTCATCAGATATTTCTCTCGAAAATATGTAAGGAACCGAAGATGGCGGTCCAAAAACAAAGAATGTTCGAGACTTTTATAATCTCCTGCAAATAAAACAATTAAAATACGAACGAAATTCGAAATTTGAATAAACCTTGTCTGATGAGAAACAAGACCTACCGAACATTATAAAACTATTCGCCACGACAAACTCTCTATTTGAAACTTAATTTCAATTCTAAAAAGACCGATACATGCACTCTCCAACTTTTTCATACGCTAATGATGCAGAATCGAAAAAGTTCAGCTGGAGCTGACCCTTGAACATAGAGTCTCGATCTAAATTTCGGCCAAGATTTCCAAACTGACCACCATCGGGTAATTCCGCCGTTACACAGTATAAGCCTGATTTTCACAGGGACGGCATAATTCAGTACATATTTATCATATAACTTGAGAAAATTTAAAATTCCCGCTACTTTTGTAACTCAAATTTCCCGGTGCTCCGTTCCTGTACTACCAATTATGGCGGCCGAATATTGTTACTAAAATTTAGTTAGGAGTTTTAATTTCTTGTATATATATTGTATATAATATTCGTGTTCTGTGCTGACACTTTCTGTAGGCTTCTCGAGGGTAGCAACCATCCGGTTCCAGTTGGCGAGGGTCGCACAATAGGATTAAATTGAGCTATTTGAATTGATCGTGAGTTTTATGAAAGAGTTTAAGAGCATAGAGATTTATGACGTTCGAGAGTGGTATCGGCTAATTTTATTTGCTGATGATGTGTAAGTGGTAATAACAGCTCCATCCATCGAGGAACTTCAAAGGCTGTGTGGCATTCTTGCAAGTTGCTTCGTAGAGTGGTGTCGTGAAAATAATCTAATGATGAAGATTGGAAAACCCGAGCGTATATATTTCACGTTATGTCAAAATAATCTTAAACTGAATGAAAACATTCTGAAGGGGTTGCAAAATCACTATAGCTATTTGTCGTATTCTGCGTATTACACATCATACCTACTGCCTCGTGCCATGTCATGTCGAGCTTTGTTTATTGAAAGTGGTGTTCTAAATTCTATTCCATTTTCATATTAGAATGCTTTGTGTATATGAAGAGAAACGAACAGTGTACGATCAACCTATCCAGCTTTCATAATTATAAAACCAAAAAGAGGGATTGCTATTTGTCCCTAAACATAGCTAGATTAGAGATGTCTTCTATGAACCATAATATTCTATAACCACTTGCCATATAGTATAACAAATCTAAATTATAAGAAGTTCAATAAAAATGTTTAAAGTTTGTTGTTAAAAAAGTGTTACTACAGTGTAAATGAATACCTAAGCGATTGTATCAATATCTAGTCCATTTTGTATTTTTCTTTGACTTGTCATATGCATGTATATACCTGCCCTAAAGGATCAATAAATTATTATTATATTTATTATTATTGAACATTTCGGCGACAAGATTAAAAAATGTTGAGTACTTAAGTCAGAAATTAAGGATTTGGAAACCCATGCTTTATATGAGTACTTTCAATGACCTCATCGTTGTGAAACGGTGTTTACTGGGTAGTAGGATAGAATATTGCTGATCATAGGAAGTCCAGAAGAGTGAACGACCGCCGACCCTCAAAAGTCCATCTACTCTGATACAGAAATTAAGTTTTCTTCGAAGTTTTGGTTGTTGAATTCCTTTCTCGATTTTAGAAATTTCTTAAAAAGATAGAGTACCCTTTTTAACAAGTACTAAATAAATACTACGAATTTTATCAAGAGAGTAAAATCGATCTCACATAGAATCGACGCTACCTAGCAACGTGAACGACAAAAGAGAAATTGTCTTCCGCATACACTCCAGAAGAGGAGTTGACAATGTTTACGGAGTGTGGCTACTCAACCGGGTAATTTCGCAACTACGTAGGACCGGTGAACCACAAAGGGCGATTCAACCAAAGATTAAGTTACAAAGATAAAGCACTCCGGCCTTTTTCTCGTCAACGATTCAATGACCTTGAGAATTCTATCGTTGAAAAAAGGGGCGGGACTAATAAGAGAAGGATATATCTCTCTCTCTTCTCCAAATTCGAATTTAAACCGCGAAACAATTCACCGGGTATTTCTGAAAATCATAGCAGATCCTTAATTTAATCAAAACCTTTGAATTAAATGGCATATTTTATAATACTTGTCTATAAATTCTTTTCCCTCCATTCGAAAATTTTTAATGATAGTGTGATATATGGAGTTAAAGTTAAAAGTTAAAGAGATTATTTAGATTTCCCAGTTCAGATGACCCTCAACGAGCCCTGCAAAGGAAATTGGCCTGCAGAGATGCGACAATTCTGAGGAAACAGGATTTGCAGTGATCACTTCGAACCTTATTTAATGACTGGCCGCTACTTAAATAAAACGGCTGATCCTACTTTGAACCTGTTTAAGAGACCGAAAAGCTTTGATATAGGTACACAAACCGATGGAATAGGAATCAAGGGAACTCAAACATGTTCCACAATAATGGTAAACTGCAATGTGCAAACATTGTGTCAAATGACATTTTCTTGTTTCTTATGAATTCTCTGGTCTTCACACATATTAAACAGGAAATAAATGTTCTGTTATTGAACTCTTCTTCAAAGTTGTATGGCAATGACCTAAAATTTTAAAAGGTGTGAACTTTACAATTTTCTCAGTTGAATTGTTGTAGCTTTAAATTAGGAAGATATTTTAGTAATAAATTAAAATAGATAGCAAATGATCAAAATACAAATTAACAGTAGAAATATTGCTACTCACGAAATTGCGTATTGGTTCTTGAAGTAAATCGTTCAGAAACACTTGTGATGAAAGGAAAGTGCTTTCATATTTCCTTATAAATAAAAAATAAATTTTCCAAATTCATCTTCATGTCGATTAAAATCCTTTTCTGTTTGGATTCCTGGAAGCAGGAACCAGGAACCGATTGGCTATCTTATTGCACTTGATAACGAAATGTGATTTCATTGGTGTTGCCACGATTTACATTGCACTTTTGGGATTTTGAGTCAAGGAGGAATCGTTATATGCGATTCTGTGGTTTCGCTTCGAAATACGTGAACAAAATTTTCAGTACTAATTTGACAGAGTGCACCCTCTTGTTTCTTCTCTTTGATTCAACAGATCACTAGGTAGAACACCTCTCGAAGCACATTTCGCAGAATTGTCACCTGATCGAACATGTTACCAATCTTTATGAGATATATTTTCCTGAATTAAACGAACTCGGATACTCACGAAGGTTTTCCAATGGTGAGGCGAAGATTCAATCCACGAAAAAGCAACCATATTGCCTTTGAATATTAATTTTATCTGCATGTGTCTAAAGATGAAGTCCATAAATTTAGATACGAGAGTTGCAATACATAATTCTATCGTGGAATAATATTCCTTTGATCTGAGTATCCTTCGACTTGCCCCCAATTAATATTTGAACCTGTCGATCGAGAAGTATGACCTTGAAATAAATCATAGCGGCATATCAAAGTTCGAACTATGACAAAATCCGTGCATTTCACAAGCAACGTATGATCCAAATTACACAAAAGTTATGATTCTCCGGATTAATCTACTGAAACAACTAAAAAACTACACTACACTTTTTCAGAGCACGAATTTAGCTAGTGAATTTTGACAACATGCATTATTTCACCGTAAATGAACCATTTCAATTAATTTACCATCAACTGAATCTTAATTGAAAATAAGTCCGACCGATGTCAATCGAATACTTATTTGTGAATCGACCATTGAAATTTCTGACGTACTTTTTCACATTTCTGTTTTCCGATTTTGAGAAAAATTCTTTTTTTCAGTACAGGGTGCGGCAAAAGTCGGTTTACCGTTTTGCATATGAGGAAAAAAAGCCAAAAATAATGGCAAACAGATTTATTTTCGAGAAAAATATAACATCAATAGTTACTTTCGGCCTCAAATTTTATGTTCAAATAGTTTCCCTCCCTCTTCAACACACATGAGGCATCGTTTACTCACGGTAAAACAAATTTAACGAAAAAATTTGCAGGGGGACCTGAACGCGTCGACAACGGAGGCAGTATTTACGAATTTACGATACAGTTTATGCAAGATTTGTTTGGTGAGAACTTGCTTATTTGCTGATTTCGCGCTGGCGAAATTCTTTGAAAATTGCAGTATAATCCCCATCAAGTTTTTGGTAAGAAAACAAACACGTTCTTTTTCGTGTACTTCACAAGCGCAGCCATGGCAACGAACGCACTATAAACATACATAACAACACTACTACAAGCGGACAACTTAACTCGCTACGCTTCAGCTGTCTCCTTCCGCCCTAGGTCCTATACTGGCTGAGAATACGCGCATGCGTGAATACCAGACAGTGTAAACTTACTTTTGCTGCACTCTGTATATAATAGGTTGTCAAATATCTCTCTTCCGCCTTTTTGTTCTTGAATTTCGCGGCTATGTACAAAGCGCTACAGTGCTCGTAACTGGCAATACTATAAATAATTGAGGTCTTGACATAACCTACAAAACGACGCTAGGCATGATTATTTTGGATATTGCGTTCAACAGTTATAGACGTGTAAGCACGGAGTTCACTAACAGCAAAATTCGCGCTATTTCAAAGCTTTTCCACGTTAAAGGCAAATCCGCTAGAGAAACGTTCCGTGAGATTAATGGTGTTTTGAGGAATGGTACTCTATCAGTTATAGCTGTAGGTATAGAATAGTTTCGACGGTTCAGAGCTGGTAAAAACGATACCATGGATAAGCCAGCCGGCGGAAGACCTGTGACAACAAATACCGATCAAATCATGGAATACATCGAGTTAGACCGGCATGTTGCATCTCGTGACATCGCCGAGGAGATGAGAGTTAGTCACCGAATCATTTTAAACCATCCGCAGAAGGCTGGATACAAAAAAGCTTGATGTTTGGTTGCCGCATGATTTGACTCAAAAAAACTTTCTGGACCGAATCAACGCCTGCGATGATATGCTGCTGAAACGGAACGAACTCGACCCATTCTTGAAGCGGATAGTGACTGGAGACAAAAAAATGGATCCCATAGGACAAAATTAAGCAATACGGTCGTGGTCGAAGGTAGGTGAATCTTCCCAAATAGTGGCCGAGCCGAGATTGACGGCCAGGAAGGTTTTGCTGTGTGTTTGGTGGGATTGGTAGGGAATCATCCACTATGAGCTCCTCCCATATAGCCAGACTCTTAATTCTACCATCTACTGCGAACCACTGGCCCTTGAAGCAGGCGATCGACCAGAAGCGTCCAGAATTGGCCAACAGGAAGGGTGTAGTGTTCCACCAGAACAACGCCAGACCACACACTTCGTTGATGACTCGTCAGAAGCTACGGGAGCTCGGATGGGAGGTTTTATCGCATCCACCATATAGCCCGGACATAGCGCCAAGTGATTACCACCTGTTCCTGTCCATGGCGAACGCTCTTGGTGGTGGAAAGTTGAACTCAAAAGAGGCTTGTGAAAAGTGGCTGTCCGAGTTCTTTGCAAATAAGGAGAGGAGCTTCTACGAGGGAGCTATTATGAAATTGCCGTCTAGATGGAAACAGATTATCGAACAAAACGGTGCACATTTGAAATAAATCCGATCACTGTAACACTTTTTATAAAGCATTGAATGAAGAGTAAAAAAGCGGAAGGGAGATATTTAACAACCTATTATTAATTTGGGGCTTTTCGTAATAGTTACGAGTCGAATGAGGTACCAAGAGATGACAAATCTGCAGTTTCGTTTTCGACGGCCGCTCCAAAGGTTCAATGAGCCAAGAGATCTCTAGCCAACGCATCAAACAAAATCATTTACCAATCTCGTCTCCAACAAAAGATTGAAAACAGATGGCGAAGAAATTAGCCGGAACAACTTCAAAGATAACATCAAAACAACGCCGATAGAAGCAATTGGTGAAAGACAAGTAAGAACAGTGAAAACATCAAACACCAAAGAATGGTATTGTCCATCAATAGAAGAGCTGAGCAAAGGAAAAGGAAACCTACATATGATACAGAAGCAGGAAAACATCAGAAGAGAGGAGTCGATAAACAGAAGAGTAAGGACAGAACCAACGCATTAATAAGAGACATAAAGTAGAAATACTGGTAACAATTTACCTCTGAGATGGAACATGATCTTTATGGGATATGCTGGGAGACAGAAGAAGAGAACTGGCGGAATACACGAGAACAGCAAGGATAAAAATACGTGGGAAGATTAACAAGAATTTACATTGTTCAAATAAAGATCAGGATGATGGCAACTACAGTGAAGAAGTAGAAAAAACAAGGACATCAGAAATAACAGTCGAGGCGGTGGAGCAAGCACTCTGAAAACTAAAGAATTGTAAATTTCCGGGCCTCGACGGAATACCAAATATAGTGGATTCCAACTTGCCAACGAACAGAAAATTCTCTTCAACAGAATTATCAATACATGAAGGATCCCTGATGGAGAAACATATTGACAATACCCATATTTGAGATCGGAGACAAGAGGTAACCCGGAAACTATAGACCTATCACCCTACTGAACTCTACTATGAAACTGTGCACCAAGATCCTGACGGAAATTATAGAAAGCTACATGAACATCTCTGAAGAACAACAAGGATTTAGGAAAAATAATACGAGAGCTTGTAGAAAAATCTATAGAATACAACAAGCCCATGTGCATGTGTTTCATGGGTCTGATGAAGGCTTTTGATCGAGTTCAACTGAAAGGTATTACTGGAATCCTGAAGAGAAAGAATGTTTCTGACAATATCGTCAAGATAATAAAGGACGTAAATCACCGAACATACACTAAAATAGTGACGAACAGTGGCTGAACAGAAGAAATAAAAATACCTATAGGAAAACGTCAGGGAGATTCCTTGAGTTCTCATTCATTTAAATTTTAAAAATATAATGAAATTCACAATTGTCCCTTAAATTCCAGTGCTTGCTCCAGTTTTGGTTTTAGATCTATCTGTACACAATTTATTATCTTCGAGACTTTAAACGGTATGTTTTCATTCCTATTCTTCTCTTCTGTCTAGCGTTATACAGAAGATATTTTTCGTCTCTCAGTGTTCGATCAACCCTTGGGAATCC
>JARTUT010000132.1:0-61435 GCA_030674115.1 Micraspis discolor | reverse complement strand
ATCATATTATCACAATGCTGATTGATGTGTTGTTGCATGCTTACTTGTATAACGGTTTTACGTAGATGTGTAAATAAAATATATGAAGAGCATAGTATTTAGCATTGGATTTATTGTATACTGTAAGTATATACGTGAGCGTAAATTGCATTTTTACTAGTATATATTTGTCCCACTATATTTAGGTCCTCCATCAACACCCGATTTACATATCATAGGTCCTCCGGGGTCGATAGGTCTTCCGTATATGGAGGACCTAACACAATCAATGCTAAACGCTTACAAACATCACCCTGAGTCTACCATAAAATTTTCAGATGGACGACTGAAAACTGGAATTTCGCATTTTTATATAATTTAGTTCAGCGCTTTGCACACTCGCTCATTGGTGGCGCTCTCGCTCGCGTATACCCTTATGAGTATATGCAATTTACATTTTACGGTGGATCACTCCTCCATGTATACGTCAGAACTAACTTACAGTGGATAGGTCCTCCGTAGAATTGACAACGTTGCATTCACCAAGAATGAATCCAAATTAAATGAGAATATCGCCTATTCTGCAAGTTTGGCGTGAGCTTGGAGAGATCGCCGAGTAGAAAGAAGTGCGTTCACGATATTTGTCCGACTTTCTTCTTCATAAGCGTAAAGATACTTTACTCTATTGAATAAATAATAAATAATTGAATAAATGTATAGTTGTATAGGGTTATGTTGGTCGCATGTGTTTTTGTTAGGTCGCAAGGGGTTATAAGAATGATTCATTTCGTCATAATTCCTAATCTACTGATGATACATAAAAACTAATAACAGATTAGGAATCCACGCCCTCGATCTGGTAAATAACGAGATCCACGTTTTCTTGAACAAAACATTGTAGTTTTCCAATTGGTAGTGAAACTCGAGAAACGTTTTTGTCAATTGACAAATTATCTAATTTCCCATATCTCTCAAAAAAGATAGGGATGCAGAAAACCTAAACACATAAAAATCAACAACGGGCTCTGACTAGTAATCAAGGAAAAATCGTTAATCGAGAAATATAAATTGTAGATTTCCGTCTAGGGAGTTTTTTCGCTAATTTTCGGGTCCGAAGTGTCGAGTCGAAAAAATTTTTTCACTTTATATCGATGCAGGTCTCGTCATTTACTAAATCGAGGGCTTAGATTTCGAATATAGTTTTTTCGTGTTTTCAGCAATTTGGGAAATAATCCACTTTTAGTGAAAAATTTGTCAAAAATTGGTCAAATTTGATCAAACACACAGCTCAGATGAAGCTAAGTAGAAAGATGCTGATTTTTTGGATTCACATCGTTTCTTCATCTATCAAATAATTCTGAAAACGACACCTCTGGTCGGTACCTACCGTTCGAAAGTTACGGTTTTTTCCCAAAGGTCTTTTTCTCGGATAATTCAGATCGCGATAATTTCCTGGATTAATTATTGAAAAAATTAGAAAAGCACTGACTTGAGGTCAGGACTACCGATTAAACGAGAGTAATTTTGCTCTGAGTTCAGTTCAGTACCCACATAAATATTTGCTAAATAATAATAATAATATTTATCTTTATTGATCCATTAAGACTACAAAAGTATAGGACAGATCGGCAAACCAAGGTATAAAGAGATACAGATAAAATAATCTCATATCACAAATCCAACATGGCGTCATTCGTGTTTCCGCCACCGAATTTTAACATCCATCATACAATAGGTGCTTTATTGCCTTCTTGAAATGAAGTTCACCCAATATCTTAATTTTTGTTGGAAGATGATTGAAAAGACGTATGCTCTGATATAAAGGAGAGCGCTCTTATTTAGATTTTGCATGAACTGGCACTTCCGAAACACTGTTATGTCTTGTAGAATAATGATGACGACTCGATAATTTGTGCATAAAGCTTTCATTATTCTTAACATAAAGGAGATACTTATATATACAGGGTGTTCATAAATTGAACGTACAAACGAAAAGGAGATTCCTTAAGTGATTTTAAGAAAAAAGAGTCCCATAAACATGGGGTCGCAAACGTTTCGTTTTCGAGATACAGAGTGTTGAAGTTTGAATTTTTTTCAAGTTTTTTCTCATAGTATCTACACTTCACGAGATATTCAACTGAAATTTGGCATAGATATTACATTTGAGAGTTCTCACCACGTGAGATTGCAATTTCGATAGATAATCTACAGGGTGATATTTATTCTGGAACACTGCCACCTGTTCTTCTGCAGAACTTTTTGGTGAGCAACTGTTAATTTGAAAAAATGTTAAAAGAAGCTTTGTTCTTATACTAAACTTTTCGGTCTCATGTAGTTTTGTCGTATCTACCAACGATTTCGAGAAAAAAATTTTTGATCGATTCTCTCGAAATCCTCGTGAAAATCCAAATTATGATCGAAAGGTCAGTTTGTAAGCTGTGGTCAATGAATTCAGTGTCAGTTTTTATGGAAATTTTCCTGATCTGTATCGATGATTCATAAAGATTCGATAAACTCGTATAATCAACACAAGAAATGTATTACAACAGGAAACGTAAAACTAAAAAAAATCATAACAAGACACCTCAACAAGTAACCGCAAAAGACTGAACTACAGCAATTGTTGAAAATGTCCTCTCCCAACTGTTATACAAGTTTCTGATCTTCGTCTCATAGACGACCGAACTCTTTCAAACATTCCCGGAATAGTCCTAACTGTATCAAATGCGCCTATTTTCTCAGTTCTTCTACGGTGT
The DNA here is from genome assembly GCA_030674115.1 of Micraspis discolor. NCBI lineage: Eukaryota > Metazoa > Arthropoda > Insecta > Coleoptera > Coccinellidae > Micraspis > Micraspis discolor. The sequence goes on along the minus strand of JARTUT010000132.1, from coordinate 58,700 downwards.
TCACGGGTGTCGAGTATAGTAGAGATTTCAGGTGGCCCCATAAAAAGTAATCTAAACATTTAAGTCTGGGGATCTGGCGGGCCATGACTGAGGACTACCCCGTCCAATCCACCTGTTTTCATAATTTTCGTCCAAATACTTTCTTGCCAAAACTGAAAAATGAGCAGGAGCACCGTCATGCATGAACCACATTTCTCGTCGTAGCATAAGAGGTATCTTCCAATAACAAGGCCAAATCGTTTTCTAAAAATGTCTTTTTGATTGACCTGTTAGTCGACCTGGCAAGAAGAAAGGACCAATCAAATCATCACCAATATTACCACCCCACACATTTTGTGAAAATTGCTCTTGAAAAAGGGTTTCTACTTATCCATGCGGATTCTCCTCAGCTCATACGTATTCATTATGAAAATTGATAATTGAAGTCCTTGAGAAACAGGCTTCATCAGTGAAAAGAATTTGGCAATCAAAATAAGGATTTATGAATAGTCTACTGACGTACCACTGACAAAAACTAACCCTCGGATGAAAATCTCGAGGCAGAAGAGCTTGCACCCTCTGAATGTGATAAGGATATAGCAGAGAATCCAGCAAGATCCGCCAAACAACTTGATGACGTGCATTCAAAAGTGCACCAATTTTTCTTGTACTAGTTCTTGGATGTTGTTCTATTTCGTTCATAACTGCCTCGAGTTGTGGTGTTCTCACACTGCGTGGTCTCCCAGCATTAATTCTTTCCGTGGAAAAAGATCCAGCTTCTGAAAGACGCCTATGAATATCAGAGAACATTCGATGATTTGGTATCACTCTATTGGGATAGCGTTCCATGTAAAGACGCCTAGCTTCTCTTGCATTTCCATTTGCAAAACCATACATGAAATGCATATCAGTCATTTCGGAATTCGTGAAATTCGGCATGTTTTGGTATTGAAATGTGTAAAGGTTCTAATTTCTGATCAAATTATTGTTGTAACAGTCATAAAAATCGTAATGAAAATAGTAGTCTAACTACATTCAAAAAATAAATAGCTACAAATGCAACCACCTTCACTTTAAAAAAAAACAAACGCTCAATAATTTGATGTGTCAAAACTGGCACTGAATTCATTCACCACAGACTTCAAACTGGCCTACCAATCATAGTTACGAGAATTTCGATGGAATCGTTCAACATTTTTTTCTCAAAATCGTTGGTAGATACGACAAAACTAAATGAAACCGAAAAGTTTAGTATAAGAACAAAGCTTCTATTCACATCTTTTAAAGTTAACAGTTTTTCACAAAAAAAGTTCTGCAGAAGAACAGGTGGCAGTGTTCCAGAAAAGATTTCACCCTGTAGATCTTCTATCGAAATTGCCATGTCACGTAGTGAGAACTCTCAAATGTAATATGTATGCCAAATTTCAAATGAATATCTCGTGAAGTGTAAATACAATGAGAAAAAAATTGAATAAAATTCAAACTTCAACACTCTGTATCTCGAAAACGAAACGTTTGCGACCCCATGTTTATGGGACTTTTTTTCTTAAACTCACTTAAGGAATCTTCCTTTTCGTTTGTACGTTCAATTTAGGAACGCCCTGTATAAATACATGACATGTCAGAATATTATTTGCTATATAATATGGTCGACAAGAAGGTAAATGTGACAAATTGAAAATTACTGGGATTATCCTCTTTTGACAAATCAACACCCTTTCCAGTTCGGTAGATCCTCCCAGATAAGAACATTATATGCCATGTGTGGATAAGCTATACAATAATACACATTCAAGAGTGAATGCAGGGAAAACAAATTTTTGATCTTATTTATGGCAAAATATGAGTTGTTCAGTTATTTACAAACCGAATCAATATGGTGGTTCCATCGTAAGTATTCGTCAATTTGTACCCCAAGAAATCTAGGGGAGCCACTTGTAGTTACTGACGAGTTTTCACAAGTGAAGACAGATCATTTTCCACCGAAATTTGTCAGTTTGAAGTGAATGCATACTATTTTTTTCTGTGTTAACAATCAAATTATTCCTACGCCACCAAGTGGTAAACGTTTGAAGTAGTAGGGCTATCAGGTCCTCAAGCTCCCCAAAGCTCCCGCAGTTACCAAAATGATGAATCATCCGCGAAAAGTATGATCAAATGAGCAAGAACATAATCCGGCAAATCATTTATAAACATAAACGTGCCTATAGAAGTTTTCACTTCAAAAAGAGTTCACAACTCCCAATTCAATAGTATGCTGATCATCTAATGAACGAGTGGGACTCCACGTCAGTGCATGTGGCATTCAAATGATATTCGAAGTTGAAAAATTTGTCTTGTTTCATGTGATTTCTGATTGCCTTTTGGACGAGAGCTATTGGCTTCAAGTGTCAACAATTTTCAATCAATTCAAGTTCCAGTGATTTATCAGTGATTTAGATATTGGGATGGGGATCAGAGTGACAATATGTTGGCGCTTTTCATATTGAAATAGAGGTGAAAAATATCAGTTGAAACCGTTTATTGAAGTAGATTGTTTTTGACAGTACGTCATTTCTATCGAATTTTAATATTTTCCCACTCTTCCGGGTTCGAACCTCACTCTCGAACTGAATTTTTTCATTCAATAAATAACCAATAATCTATTATTATTTGTAACTGGAAATATTTTTTCAACTCTTCTTTATTTGCTGCCAAACTTCTTGCATCTTCCTGCGGCGTAGCACTCTCGCCTTCCAAATCTGCCTATCAGCTCTCTTCCTCCATTCTACGGTTCCTCTTAGATATTGCTTTCTGTATAACTCTCATCAAGGTAAATTTTGGTGGAAAAGACACTTCACTGTAGCTGTTGGGTACATGGTTTTAACGAAACGTTCATAATCACCTGTGATGGGTCCTACGATGACTGAAAAGAGCTTTGCCACATTCTGAACATTCGAAATTAGTGCTGAAGGGTTTCTACGTCTGATTGATATAGCCAAAAGAAGCACGCCCTTCCCGCAGCATTGGCTACAGGCGTGACATTTGGTTTATCCATGGCACAGAAGGTCTGCGACGATGAGCCTCTTGTCAGGCCTTGGGTAGCCTGGAGTCTTATTACTTATACTCCCTTCATGAGCTCTTGGGTTTGTTCACGGCAGAGCCTCGTTTTTTGGATAAATGTGCACCACTTGAAAGTGAAGTTAGTATTTCGGTAGCAGGGGCTTGAGTTCGTATATTTACCCCTTGCTCTGGCAAAGTAGAAATTTAAATTCTCAGTGGACAATTAATAACTTCACTCATTATAAAAACTTAGCTTAAAATTAATACTACCATCACAGATACTTATAGATGATCACAGTGGTGTGAATCCATGGAGAAATATAATCTGTAACATCATTTTTAGAAAATCTCTTATATCTTCTGGAAATTGAACGCTATGATGATGAAACTTCAACATATGCTAAGTACCTATTTTGTTCATAAAACCCAAAATTTTGTTGTCTGTTCTGACTAATAACTGATGAGGTAACGAGTATTGAGAAAAATATTTTGGGATTTTTAAAAAATGTTCTATCGAGCCGATTCCTTCGAAACTCAACACACTCCTTTCTGCCAACGTTATGTAAACATTTTTGAGTTTGAAATTGATTAGAGGAATATTCAAGGAATTATTACATGAACCAAATTTCAACGAACTCAACCGAGATATTTAGACAATCAACCTATTCTGAAAATATAAAAACTAGAGGTCCCTTCGTTCGGAAGATAGAAAGTACGCGACCGGCCGGAGGACCAGGAACACTCAAATTTTATCATGGATTCTTCATAAGGAAGTCAAACCCAATCGATTGAGAATATTTTCAACTCGATATTCGAAAATTAAAGAAATTTGGACAAAACGATAGCTCGCTGTTTCACTAGAAACAATGTAACCAAAAATGTAACCTGGTACCATATTTCACGATGTTTCTTCATAACTCAAATCTGCATAAAACATTTAACAACATTTGAAAGTAATTTCCTACTTGGAATCTTTCAGAGCTGCACCATACACTGACCCTAGTTAACTGAATGATGTTTATAGGGTGACTATCAAGAGCCGAAACGTAGAATAACGATAAAATAGCGCGCCAAATTGTCGTGATCACAACATCATATGATTGAAAAGATGGCAACCATGTCGGTTGACCTAACCACTGTAAGGTGGATAATATTTACCCTCCGGAGGACCAACGGTTTGCAGTGTAGTAATGGAAGTATACTGAGGTGGACCTACATACTGTAGTTTGAATGGTTGACCTATGGATAGGAATTCTGAAGGAAAATGAATAAAAAAGTCACTGATATTTCGTTGGATTCGTATTAAGGACATCAAATTATGTAATATACTTTGAGAATATTCTGCCTATACGCTTTCTTTCTGGTGGAGGATATATGTCTGCGTTTTAGGATGAGGACCTAAATATAGCGGGATGTAAATATATATATACAGGAATTTTAAAGTTCCCCCTATTTTTGTTTCCTTAACATGTAAACGCCCTCACACTTTTGTAGCGTATTTTTAACTATAACTCTACCTTTATACTCGTAATTTGCTTGTACCTATACATTATCATTTATATTTTACATTTTTATCTTCTTCGGCTAATGACCCCCGTTGTCGATGCCGAATAGCTAAATAAATAAAAATAAAATGAAAAAATGAAGCTGAAATGTATATAAAAAAATCAACAGACCTTTATCTTGAATTCAGAGTAGCCACATTTTTCTTCAGTTTTATTCAAAGTACAAACTTTCTTCTCTCGGAAAAAAAACTCCCCATCAAAAATCATATAGAAATTGATATTTTTAAAATTTTATTATGAGTAACACTAGGTGTTGTGTTCAATAAATTCAGATTCTTGGCACATAATTCGGTCTTCCACCATTGTACAAGAAGTACATTAAGAAGCTTAACTTGGTTGGTCACATCTTCTTTGATTTTTTCGGATTTTTTAATGGAGAAGACTTCTAAGAAATCCATCGTCTTGCCCTCCCTAACATTATAAAGTAAGCTTATATCTATTTCATTGAGAAAATGGTTTTTTACTATATATTGTATATTCATCTGCCTACAATCCACAATCTCAGGCCTGAAACGGCCGAGTATGAATCGCGCTTTTCGTACTACATTGTCCACCTAAAATACCTATTTTAGGTGATAATCTATGACTATTTCAAGGTATTCCATGTGATCTGCTTCTTCAATCTATACTTTATTACCAATAAGGGTTCCAAATCAGGAATACTAGAGGAGTTGGAGCTAAATGGTGCGTTCCAAGTAGCTATACGTATAAACTTAGCCATTTATCAATCGATGTTAGTAAATTCGGAATGAACTGGTTCTGGTTAAGAAGTTGGGTCACCATGGTTTTGAGGAAAGTTAATATTATCGTTTCTAAAAAATTTGGAGTTTTACTTTGAATAGGTAGTTCTTGTTGTGGCTGTTGGCTCCTCGTTGCTTCAGCGTTGGACATAAATTAGAGAGGGTGGATGTTGTACGATCTCTGAGGTTGTAACGTCCCAGGTTTTCTTTCATACAAAAAATCGTAGTCTCATTTCACCCTATGTTGAGACGCCACTGCCCTCACGCACCACGAAGGAGAGTTCATGGTCTAAATATGGTTAGAATCAGAGGAAGGAAAGGAGAAAGTACCGCACTGTGAAGTGTCCGCGTCGACCTGTGTGACTGCGTGGGACGAACAAGAAGAAGGAAGGAATCCAAGATGGTGTGATTATTATCAGTTGAGTTGTGAGAGAATTAAGTTCTTTTTCGAAAGTTTTAGAGAGTGCTTGTGTGAGTGCTAAACCTAAGCCATTGCTTCATTGAGTGCCGCTCGAATCTATTTTTCAGGTAGAACTCAGATTTATTTAATTATTATGAAAGATCCATCCAGTTAACTAACCCTTTGTTGGTAAGCAACATTGGAAATCTCATTGTTTCAGGAAATTTATTATTTTCGTAGCAATGCCATTTTTATAGAGTGTTTCTAATTATTGTTAAATTCAATGATGTATTGTGTTTGGGCCTTTGTCATTAATGCTGTTGTCTTGTGAATGTAATTTTTTGCTCATATAGTCCTTTGTTTGATTTCATATAACTATTTCCTTTGTTCACATAATGCTTGTCTAATTTCATATAACTATTTCCTTTGTTCACATAATGATTGTTGGATTTCATATAACTATTTCCTTTGTTCACATAATGTTTTGTTTGCTTCATATAACTCAATTTGCTTTGATCACATGTTTTAGTTGTTCTTATGATGTTTTATTCACTTTTTATAATTCTGCTCGTGCCATAAGAAACAAATCCCTTATAGCATGTGATTCCATTGTCTCCGATATTACTACTCTTGGAGTTCAGGTGTCTACCATAACTATAAATGCCTTATTTTTCAGCTTTTTACAATGTGTTACTGGAGGGTAACAGCTCAATTTTATTCACTGTACCCTATGGTACAATAGGAATTGCCAATCGTTCTGAGGGTCTGGACCTGTGATTAAACAGGAACATATGGAGACCTCCACTAGTAGTAGTACTAGTATGGTTGATATGGAATAATGGATGTAACAGGTGTACGTAGCACCATGGTGTTATATCAAAGGTTAAATTTGAAGTTACCCCTGTCTCATGTTATCATTATGTATATTTCGTACTGTTGTAATTTACCATTTTACTGTTACGTTTTTCCTCAGCGAAATAGAAAAACACTACAAGTCTTCTTTAAACTAATTTATATTCATACTTAGCTAACAATAATCAATAATTTATATACACAATTTATCTACAGAATTTCACTATGAACACCTGTTTATTCGTCGGCAAGTTCTATCCATCAATGAATCCATTAATCGGCTTCAGTCATTTATATCCGGCGCTGTTTCTTTCTAGAAGTTACTAGAATGATGCTTCACTTTCCAAAATGATCGTAGTGGTCTCTTTTATGTCACATAAATATGCCACCATTAATCGTTTTTATGTGACAGCTTTATGGTGAGCGGTCCCTTTCATCATGTTCTTAATCCCTTTGTCGGCGCATGAAGCGAAACTCCTCCGCCGTCGCTGCAGTCCCCAAAATGTTGATATTCGGTTTTGTTACATTACTATTCATGGTTATTGTTGTGTATATTTCGTACTGTCTTAACGTATTCTTCTTACTGTCGTGATGTATCTTCTTGTTGTCTTTATGTATATTTCCTTCGGTTGGTTATGTAGACTCTCTGCTTTCATTATTCATATTGCTTATTATCGTTTACCTATACCTGTTTATGTCAATGATGTACTCTGGTTATTCTGGTTCTTATTATTTATTCATGATGGCTATTCTATCAAAATTTGTTGTTTATTTATTCTATGATCTCTTACTACTATATATTTATCTGTATGCTCGTATTACATGATATTTCATTTAGGGGTCTCGAGATTGTGGGCCATTCCTATAATGTTGTATGAGATTTCCTAGGTACCTGGATCGAAGGCCTTGAAGGGGCGGTTCCAAGGCCTTAAGGTAGGGACGGTTACTAACATGTGCTATAAGGCATGAGAGAATATACCTTTTTTTATCAACCGCGAAACTTTCTGTCATTTTTTCAGAGCCGCCGCTGGAACTCCATGACCTTCCCCGTGTTTCCAATTCCTTAGCTCATACAATATTATAGTTATGGCTCACATACCCTGGGGCCGTGACCATGACGATGGTCATAATTATTCGCTTACCTATTTACCATGAATATTACCCTTGTTGCCTTATTGAAGTATATATTTGCAATGATTATTAATTCTTTCCCCTACATTTTTTTAAACCCTTAATATAGAGCTGATTGTTTGGGTCTTACCGTTGTGTTTTATTTACCATCTTTGTTTCCCAATTATTTTCACTGAGCTCAATTATCAAGAACTTGAATTATTACTTTACCATAACGTAGAGCCCTACCCTTGCTAGACGATCACGTTAAATGGCCAAGTTTTTGTATCTGGAATCCTTCAGACTCCAGTGTCGTGGTTAGTTTTAAAAATAATATTTGTCATTGTTTTCGAAAGAAAAAGTGGCAAATGTTACAATGTAAATTATGTTTCTCACTTTATAGCCTGATTTTTCAATTTCCTGTTTTATCTCATCAATAGGAAGGCTGTAGTAAGGATGTCTGATAACCACTCGATAGGCTCTTTCTGGTTTCAATTGGTTGCTGTTGAAAACTATGTCTTTATCTCGAAGGAATATCACCAAACGTCAGTATGTGCCAGGATTTGTTGAGTTTACCTTGCAACGCTTTGCACGCCACTGGCATTCTAGACATGCCGCGTAACTTGCAATTGAAATACTTTGGCCTACTGAGTCATATAGTACTCTCTGTGCTTGTTTCTATATTCCGCGAACTTAACCCTGGAACTATCAGGTTGAACTTCTTGTTGAGTTGACAGAACCTTAAATGTGACATCATGTGAGCATCTTCAAAAGTGACTCTTGTGAGTCAACGATTAGCGAGAGACGCATAATTATTCTCGCTTCTAGTCCGGGATCAAGACGTATCCCTACTCCGAGATTGAACTACATTCTGCCACCGGATCAGAGTACATCTTACCTTTAGATCAATGTACATCCAACCCCTGGTTCAATGAATAACCAGGCCCCAAGTCAAGACATAGCAAAACCTTGGATTAGCGGCCGGATTTTGAAACACTGATCAAACCTCATGTCAACTAACACACCGATAATCCTAATGAGATGTAAAATCAATTCGAGTTGCTGAATGGATGTTCAGTACATATTTAAGTGATATACATGTGATACGCTTGAAGTTACGACATGTTTATTAGTGCTCTTTTAAAATCCTTTTTTACTGTGGATCTGAAGTGATTTTTCAGACCTATTTTAATCGGAAATATAAATTAAATGTTTTTACTTTAATTTTTTTCATTCATTGGCCGTACATTTGCATACACCATTGTTTTTATACTATCTAGTTGTTCAACCGAAAATAGTACGGTTAGGTGAAGTTCAGATGGCGTGTTAGGTGGAGTGTACCCATTCATAAATTTCAATCAGCTGTGCTCGTAGTATTTGCCAAGTATCTGCGGCGTTGCAGATTGTGCCATCCCTAATTCCGTTATATTTCCACATTTATTTATTTATTTCTATTTATTTATTTATTTAGCATTACACCATTCGACAGCCGCGGTCTATTACAGAATGGGAAATTACAAGTGTTCACAAAAAGAAAAATGTTGAAACTTAACAGTAAATTAAACAAAAAAAAAATAATAAAAAAAATTAACACCAAGTACAAGAAGAAAAAAATAAGTCAATATGAAAAAGATCACACCTAGAGTTATCACACATTTTTGGAGCTCTCCTTATGCTTGCCGGTTCGCAAGCAAAAATATCCACGATATTTTCATAAGACGTATAGTCATGACATATTCTGTACAGAGGCGAAAACTGAAGAACGTTAGATCGTGGACAAGGTAAATAAAATACTCTAATAGTACGCATGGGTAATCTAGGGACATGAACGCAGATTAGACCCAGCCGGTTAGGACAATCGATTAACGAGCACATTGTATTTCGCAGAAATAAAACATCTAAATAGGTGTGACGACGTTCTAGAGAATTAACCTGAAATCTTCTGAGGAAATTTTCGTGAGGTATACCACGCTTCGGATAAATACCGTTAATTTTGAAACATAGATACTTCAGAAATCGCCTCTGTACATTCTCTAATCTATTGACATGTGCACTATAACCAGGGCTCCAAATTAGGCACCCGTACTCGAGCCTTGACCTCACAAGTGCATTGAATAGTATAATTAGCGTTCTGGTGTTCTGTAACCACTTTGAGTTACTTAGGATGAAGCCAGGTTTTGATGCTTCCTGAGGTGATTGAATTTACATGAGTTACAAAACTAAGTCTACGATCGAATAAGATACCTAACCTAGATCTTTAAATTCAACAACCTTTCCAAGAACGCAACCACTAATGTTATAAAGGAAATCTATTGTAGTTCTTTTACGACTGAAGGACATTACGCTACATTTTTGAACGTTCAGGGGAAGTAAGTTGTCCCTGCACCAACGGTTTAGCCTATCAATATCACCCTGGAGGTCCCAACAATCCTCAATAGAGAGAAAGCGACGATATAGTTTGAAGTCATCAACATAAAGAAGGAAGGAACAGGTCAGGTAACAACAGATATCATTCATGAAGATTAAGAAAAGGAGAGGACTCAATATAGACCCCCGAGGGACACCTGAGGTAGCCTCAAAAGCACAAGACCTATAACCAAAACACTGAACATACAGATTTCTACGGGAAAGATAAGATTCAAAAAAATATAGAAAATCCAGATTCAACCCGAAGGAAGACAGCTTCTTGATAAGTATACCATGATCCAATCTGTCAAATGCCTTCGTGAAGTCCGTGTAGATGACATCAACTTGAGAAGACTCATCCAATGCACTACGGATATATTGAGTTAAACAAGCCAAGTAGGTTACTGTTGATCGACCTTTGATGAATCCGTGCTGACAATTAGAAATTTTGCTCTTCACATGAACATATATGAAGTCGTAAAGTATTTTTTCGAAAACTTTGCTGAAGTTGTTCGTAATCACAATTGGTCTATAGTTCTCAATATCGCTTCCTTTGCCTTTCTTGAATATTAGACTTACTCTACCCTCTTTCCAGACAGTAGGAAAATGATGTATAGAAAGGGACAGTCTATAAATAATGATGAGAGGTCTTACGAGGACAATCACATAGTCCTTCAACAGAAAATATGGAATTCTGTCAGGACCTGCTATCATATTAGATTTGCAGCTTTTGAGGTACTTGAGTACAATACCTTCCGTTATCTCCGGGATAGTCAGAGTTTGTGCGAAGGAGCTATCAGGTGAGCCGATGTTCTTGTGATTTTATTTTGCTTTTCCAGTTTGCGGCATTTGAGGTTCGTAATGTTCAGTGCACGGGCTAGCACCAGCTCAGCTCAGTTGCTTCAAATTCCGATTTCGAATCTTCCTCAACTTTTAAGTGAATTTAATTAATTTGATTGGTTGATGGTATTCGAGTGTGTTTATAATTTTATTGACAATTTTTCGTCATTGTGTTAGTGTTTGAGGTGAGTCGATTACAACTTGAATTTTTTCAGATTCAGTCCCCTTCACTCATTTGTAGAATATTGTGTTTAAAAATTCTTTATCTATTTGAAAATCATTATTATAGATTATTGATGAGTTGATAGAAAAAGTGTTATTTCTGCACTACTAGAAGAAATTAATTGATTATAAAAATTCTCAATTTTCACATCAATTCACCATAACTTCGAATGAAATGGTAGTACAAAAAATAAAAATAGTACATTGTTTACCGGGTAGGAAAAGCTTAACATTCACAGAGTCCAGGAATGTGGCTTTTCCTACGAGGTAAACATACTATTTTTCCGCCAATCGTTTAAAATTCGACAGATATTGATTGATTTGAAAAAAAACGCGATAATTTTATTCCCAAATAAATGGTGCTTTGAAATTCCTAATAAAATTACTTGGGTTACTATGGAAACGTATTGAGGTTGAATTGTCAAACTTGACGCTTATAAATTTAATTGCTGGTGTTCTCGAAAGTAAAATGATAAGTGATGATGAAATTTCCATTCCTGGGACTCCTCCAGAGCTGGTTGAGGCAGTGAATACTACTTCATTAGAATTATTGCCAAAGAAATCAAGAGAAAAGTACGAAAATGCATACAGACGTTTTATGGATTATCGCATGAGTAAAAATACGAATTCTTTCTCAGAAAATGTTGTAATTGCATACTTCCTAGACCTTTGTTTAAAGATAAAATCTTCAACATTATGGGCCAATTATTCAATGCTGAAGTCAACCCTTGCACTTAAACACAATGTAGATATATCTACATACTCAAAACTTCGTTCTTTATTGAAACGGCAAGCTCAAGGTTATAGGGCAAAGAAATCTAAGATTTTAACGAAGGAAGAAATTGAAAAATGTATCCAGGAAGCTCCAGATAAAGAAAATTTAATGATTAAGGTAATTTACAAGTTTTTAATTTCTATTTAGATTATAGCTTTATTTATTTTTTAGGTGGCTGTAATATTTGGTATTTCTGGGGCCTGTAGAATGGATGAGATAGTCCGAATGACTGTACACGATATAGAAGAGTTAGAATCTAAGCTTATTCGAAAACCAACAAACCAAGATCATTTGTAATTAATCAGATCTACTTGAATGTTTATCGAAAGTAGGTTTCGTTAAGACCAGAAAATATGAACAGTTCTTTAAATATCAAAGCGGAAAGGGTTGTAGATAAGTGCTAGGAATTCATCAATTTAGAAAAATGCCCAAAATAGTTGCTACTTATTTGAACTTGGTAAATCCGACAGAATATACTGGTCACTGCTTTCGTCGGTCTTCTGCAACAATATTGGTTGACTCTGGTGCCGACATAACTAGTTTAAAGAGGCATGGCGGATGGAAGTCATCAAACGTTGCTGAAGGATATATATATCGAAGAATTGCTTAACAATAAGGTTGAGGTGGCAAAAAAAATTTTCACAGTACAAAATATTCAACAAAATGATCCTTCCACCCTGCATGTTGTCCAAAATGTTTCTCATAGTTCTAAGAGTGTTCCTCCAATGTTCAATAATTGTACTAACTGTCAAATTACTGTAAATATAACAAATTGATCTTAAAAATGTATTCAGCAATGACTTGATGTTTTCAAAGTATAAATTAATTCCTTATAAGCAATGTGTTTTCTATCATTTATGTAGAACACTAACAACTGTACGGAAATATCATTTCCTTATAGTAAGGAAGTCCTGACTTTTTCTTCAAGAAATTTTGACAGGAATGTCAAAATTTCCTGGTGGTTTGCGGAAAATTAAATTGTAGCTCCAAGTGTCTAGTTTTTCGATAAGAACTTGATACGTTTGTTCCTCACCGAGATATCGGTCTTCAAACTAAAAAGAATACTTTTGTCTTTGATTCGCGATATCTCGGCAACCAATGAGCGCACACAAAATAAAGATGGGTTTCAGAAGTTTCGTCACAAGAAAACCTGGATCTGAAATATTGAGGAAACCAAAAATGTTTAGTATGCCTTTAACAACTCAATATGTGTACAAAAACCCTACCAAGATTCAAATTCATCCATCCAGCCATTTTTTGTTTCACTTCATCGCATTGAAAAAAAATTAATGGATGATTTTTTTGCTCTGAAGAGCTCATAATTTTCAACAAAATGGGAAAAAGAAAAATTGTGAGTTATCTGCATATTTAAACAGCACAGTGGGAAAAAAAATTCTAAAAAATTTTTGGTAACTTCCGTTCAAAAAAAAAAACAACCTAAGAAAATTAAAGAAATAAATGCTCAATAATGTTTAACGTCTTTTCGCAGCTACATTCCATGGTTCTACTGATTGTTCGTTAATTGAATTTTTAAAAAAATTAATACTTACCTTAGAAGTAAATTTGGACTTTTTCACTTTTGTTTATATTTTTCGTGAAAACACTCAAAATCGCGTAATCAAACAGATTTCTTCAAAAATCTTTTTTCTTTTGAAAATTTCACCATTGTCTCAGTAAAGACGTGAAAAAGGCAGATTTTTTTCATCTCGTTTTGTTAAAGATTGTCACGTAATTTTCTCCTTGACTATTTGATGTTAAAAGGACACAAAGCGTACGGCAGCTGTTGGCCGGAGAACATTTATGGGCGTAGGTTCATTTGACTTAAATAAAAATTTGTGATCTTTTCTTTGTGTGATAATATGGGCGCCAATTAGTTTAGACACAATTTTGAGTTCTATTCGTATAAAAACTAATAAACATACGAATGTGATCTCAGGATGACGGTGTACGAAATTGAAGAAGTAATCTCACTCTGGTGAACAATCTCTTTATTCAGGAAGGCGATAAACTTCAACATATAGGTACTCACTTTTCTTCAAATGATGTTAGTTGTTGAGAAAACTTCGGTGATAGTGTCTGGAGTGGTTGTTGAATCAAAGAGTCGAGAAATCTGGGATTATATGAAATGAAGAATTTAAGGAGACGAGAATAAAAAAATCTAAGAATACGATAATACAGGAATCCCTAAAAAATATACTTAAATCAGCAAAACAATTCGCTTAATTATTTTGAACTCACCTTCTAGAAAGGGATACACGAAAAGAATATTATAAAATTCCTTGGATAATATGTAAACGTGGATTAACAAATTCTCAATCGAGAAATAATGTCTGCATACTATCAGTTTCAAAGATGGAATGAATTAATTCGCGATAACAACATCTAATTCCAGACACCCCCACCGAAAATTTTAATGAACAGATTTCTATAAAGAATAATACCTTATGTACAGGAAATTACAATATTCAACAATAGATGGTATAGCAAATTAATTTGAAATAAATTATTTTCAAATAGATCAAGAGATGATTATATCCAAATAAATTTTGGGATTGTAATTTCAAAATGTTACAAGATTATGAGCTTTTCAAAAATTCGTTCGAGTGAAAAAAAAAATGGCTTGATGGATTAATTTGGATATTCGTAGGGTTTTAGTGGACATATTGAGCTTTAAAAAGCAGAGAAGAAATATGTTAAAATATTCCCAGAAAAAGGATATTTCTTTCTTGCTGGAAAAAAAACGAAACAAAGTTAACATGTTCATTGATTGAGTGGTATTACTGCCCTGGAAATTGTTCTGCTCATAGAAATTTCATGTTGAAATTGTTGATAAGATGTCTGTTATACAAATATGCTAAGAACAAATCTGCAAATTTAAAAGGTTACGTTAAAAAAAATCAAAAGATTGCGATTCTGCAAAACATGTGACAGTGAAACATTCAATGAATTTTTAAAATATTAAAATCCATTCCAATTTCATCCTATGCTTGATGAGCCTCCAATTTGGATGAAGGAAATTCCATATGCAGAATCAAGGAGAAAAAATACTGTAGTTTTTGTATCTTGTGTCAGTGTCGATCTGTGTTCAGTGCGTGGGAGTGTACACAATGGAAGATGATTCTTTTTGGGTAAATTACTAGTATGTTTGATATGAAGTAGCCCATTGTATGTGGCACTTTGGTATTGTAGTGAACTGTGTTAACGCTCTTGTTATTTACTTCTGTTTTCTTGCTGTTATTTATGTATATCATTTGTTTTTCGCTATCATTTATGTCTACGTTGGTTATTGCTATTCTATCTATGTTTTTGACCGTTATTTATTAAATTTTTTTATTATTCTATCGAGCTGTGAGGGTCATTGCCTGTTATAGGTAGTCAGTTGTGTTTAGTTGCTAACGACCTGTATACTATGTGTCCTAACATCATATTCATAGTGAAGGGGTTTTTTGCTGTCTGAGGCTTTTCCCCCTTCTTTTTAAACCCGAAATAAATAGTTAATCTTTTCGGTCTAATCCATGTGTTTTATTCGCCATCTTTGTTTTCCAACTATTTTTCACTAATCTCAATTATTTCTTATAACATAAACGTAGAGTCCTACTTTTGCTAAATGGTCACATTAAATGGCCAAGTCTCTGAATCTGGAGTCCGTCTGATTCCGGGGTAGTAATAAGTTTATTCCTGATCATTGTCATTTATTTTAATCAAAAGAAGGGTGGATTTTACAACAGTAATGAAATGATATTGTGAATTTATATTTTATTTCATTTACAACACCTATATCTACATCGATGAATATTGAAAACTCAATTCTGAAAATTATTCTGATAGTTTCTTTCATTTATTGAATTTTTGATTGTTGAAAATAAACCACAACTTCTTCGGTATTAGTACCATACTTTCTTCGATCAATTTTAAGAGTTCATTAAGAGTCAAAAAATTACATCAAGACTAAATTTTGAAAACATCGTTAGTAATGATGACCTATAAACTGTTTAATTTTAGTTCAAGGTTTAATCCTAGCATATAGTTTGAATTTTAGTTACTTAATGATCCTAGGGATCTCACCTTCAAGAATAGTTTTTTGTTCATTTCATCTGTCACGATTTTTCGAATGTTGATTAATTATAAAATTAGCAAGTGCCTATTAGACATTAAGATCTTTTATCCTGATCAGCATATAATAAACTTCTTACAGACTTCTTAAAAATAGAACAGAAAAAAAATATTGAGAGCGCTTACGTGAGGTCGGTTAGCACTTAGGTCAAAGTGCAAGTAAGAGTAGCTATTTCAACTTTAAAGAATACAATCTTCAAACCTATCAGTTTATGATATGGATATAAATTGTCGAACTCATTTCATTCGGAAGTTATCGTTCTCGTGGATGGTCGGTCCGCATAATCTCTTTTATATTTATTTCATTAGTGTGTCTAACCAAAATTGGCCAAAAATTAATCATCTGAGCATATTAATAATGATCGAATAAATTACTGTAGTAGCATAAGTTGATTGTCATATCATTCAGATTATTAAGATCTTCTTGATATAAAGCACTCTATACAAACACAATCATTTCATAGTCTACCATTCTCCTCTTTTTCAAGCACCAATCTCTAAATTGGCAAAACGAATTGTCGTATAGTTCAATGAAAGGATCTCTGTCAAGCAATTCATTCATAAAATGGAAAAACGTTTGTTTATGGAATATGTGGACTGCTTCTTAATTTTTCCTAGCCACTCTGCTTTATATTTCAACTAGGCAACACGGCTATCATTTTACACATGTGAAATGAGGGTTCCAGGTTTTGCCACAAGTTAGCGCCACCTTATTGGCAGGATGGTTGAAGAACTATCTAATCTATAAACAATAGTATACACCTTATTGTTATTTCATATGATTGTTTTTGTTTATGCTGCGTTGAACTGCGTTCAACATTCTGCTCCGAGAATCACCGTTGTGCGGACGTTCGCTGGAGTTCTGGCGCTCTAGTTAGTACTACTACTGATGCTTGTGTCGCATAATCCCGTGTTTAATGCTCTTTTAAAACTTTCACTTTCAATTTGTTTTTGTGGTTACTTTTATAGCCTGTTCTCCGGAAAGGCATAAGTTCACTGTAACGCTAGTTTTATTAATTTTCGTGGATACTTTTGTATTCGCTTTTTATTTGTTTCGGATGTGATTTTGATACCCTTTTCAACTGAAAGGTATAAGTTTACTGTTTTTACGTTAATCTCATTAATTCTCCGCCATATTCTTGTATTGGCCTGCCCTTTCTTTGCATTTTTTTATACTTAATTGAGCTCTGTTTGATGATTCATTTTGAAGGTTCTATCGAACCGCTTTTTCTACGGGTACTACTGTTCCTTGTATTTATCTCGTAGTCCTGACACCGTGGCCTTCCTTTCCTTGTGTAAGTCTTTCTTTTCGGCCCAGGAAAGTGAAGAGTGTATACTTGTTTTTTCCTGTCCTCACGATAGTGGTTTTCACGGACTGGGCGCTTAAATATCTCTTATTGTAAAGTTTGTCAGACTCTTACGTTTCTTACACCTTCTGAATCGAATTTTCGATTAAACCGTGCAATATGCCTTCCTGTCTAAGCTGCTCAAAGGCATTGCATCAGAGTGAGGAGACAGCTGTTTGCTCGTCATGTTCTAATGGTTTTCATCTTGATTGTGCAAATATGTCATATACAGATAAAAAATCGGTCTTTGAGATGGGGGCTAAGTGGGTAGTCGGTATGTCGGTATTGTTCTAAGACACGGAGAGATAATAGAGGTACTCCGCGTTCCGATTCATCAGGTTGCTCGGCAACTGCAATGAATCGGCTGAAAAATGATGATGATGCTTCAGTAACGATGCGCTATTTTGAAAAATTAATGGCTAAATTGGACTACCTTACTTCCAATATTGTCTCTATTAGAGATGATATCAACTCTATCAGAATTTCCCAGGAAGTCTTATCGGCTCAGGTGGCGAAACTTGGTTCCGATGTTGAGAAAATCAAAGTTGTGTTGGGGGAGTGCGAGGCGCGGATTGCTGGTTGTGAATCTGGTGTGTCTACGCTGTCCGGTGACGTTGGTGCTTGTCACGGTTTCAAAATTCCCGCTCCAGTTAGTACCTGCAAACCGAACTGGTGGCGTTAGTCGCAGTAGTTTGCCAGCTTATCTCGTACGTTTCGATGGACGCCGTTGTCGGTTGTCCTTTTCTGTCATCATGTGACGTAGGTTGTCAATTACATCGTTTTCCTGCATATTTGGTTGAAATGTCCTGGAGTAATTAATCGCAATTTTGCGGATCTGAACAGTATTTTAACTGAAGCCCTGAGAGAAATCTTATCATGTTGGTTTGGTTTGTTCGTTGGTGAGATTTTTGCGCTTTAGCGGAGTGGCGTATTTGTTTGGAAAAACGACGTGGGATTGGTGAGTTAACCTATGTTTGTCACGAGGTATTTTAGATTTTTGTTCGTATTTTAGCATCATTCTGCTTCGAATTGGGAATTATTATTGTACCGTTGCGAGGTACCGCAGATTCTGAACTGTCTTTGAAGTCTTCGAGCTGTTTGTCTAGGCTGTCTTTGAATTACCGTCGAACTGCCGTGGGAGCTGTCTTCGGGGACCTCCACCAGATTTCGCCATCTAAGATACCACACCTGTCGTCTACCCAGGGCGCATTACTGTGAGAAATTGTACTACGTTGGCCCAGGAATATATTTGAGCCCAGTTGCCATCTACGAGACTGTGACAATAATTATGGGTTGAGAAACTATAGCCTTTTGTACTTCAGTCAAGCCACGACCTAGACTGTTATAGAAGGTTAGTCTGTAGAATTTAGTTAAGATTGATTAGTATCAAAGAGGCCCAATTCAGTGAATACTGTTTAGTACATAAAACCCGACCTATCGAGAAGATCGCTTAGATATAAGTAAAGAGCTATTTGTTACGATTACCATCGAGGCTCTAAGTATATACTTAGATATTACTGTTTGTTTAGTAAGAGATAAAGCATTATATCGAATATTCGGGTTGTGACGTAAGAACTAGTTAGTGATCTACCTTCTGTAATATATATCCTCGTTTGAGGGACCTTGTGTATTTCATTTGGGCTCATTATATTATTAAATAATTGCTCTATATTCTTTCTACCAGCCACTACCTCCCGCTTGTGTGATCGGGCTCGTTTGGCATCCTGAGAATGCGTTCGTTATTTTCTCTCTTTTGCGACCCTGAGATCTTTAGTGTACTCTCCTCTTTTTTTCTTTGTATTATCATAAAAGAGAGTAGCGCCCCTTTATAAGTAGTCTCAGCTCTAGAGCTAGCCGAGGAGGTACTTTGTGCACTCTCTGGAGCCGAGTGGGTTTGGTGACATGCTTTGAGCCGGGAGGTGGCTGATTTCGGTTTGGAGAGTCGGGAATCCTTCTGTTGACGTGAGTCGAGTGCGAATGGGGTTTTGGTGGACTCTGCTGAGGTTGTTGAGAGGGTGCGATGATCTTGTAATGTGATCATCAGGCGACCATCATGAAGCAGCTGATGGCACTGCAGATGACGATATTGTCCGTTCTATTGTCGGCCATATCTTTCCGGCTGGCATCCAGCATATTGTGTCTCATAGCAGGATCGGTACTACTGATGGAGAAAATCCTAGCCCCTCTTGGTGAGATTTGCTAACTCGGTCACGGCTTTGACTGTGTTGAGGGGTAAAAAACTTTTGTCAACTTTATTAGTTTTCAGCAGGTGTCAAATATCCGTTGACCTCACTCCAAATCAGTTGGTTGGTTTGCGGAGTTGAGGGAAGAATTTAAACTCCGACAATCAAATGGAGAAGCAAATCTTACAATAAAATAGGTACGTGAAGGGATTACCCACTATTGTTGCTGCGCGAACTTCCACACGGTCAAAAAGTAGGTTTTATTTCAGAGGAGTGGATCATTATGTATACCAATGCCAGATCGATTAAGAATAAATTTGATGAAATATGCGTGCGTGTTCATGATTAGAAACCTAAGATCATTCTCATAACTGAAACTTGGTTGCAAAATGGTATATCAGATAGCTGTTTTAATGTTCCCGGGTTCAAATTGTTTCGTTGTGATAGACAAATCAACAGAGGTTATGATGGAGTATGCATTTAATTGCACAATGACTTAGCGAACTTCTTCAAAGTGAAGACTGAGGTTCATGTTTTGACAGGGATTGATAAGTTATTTTTACATTTGTCTTCACATGACTTCTCCGCAATGCTCGGCTGTATATATAGACCTCATCCTTCTTCATCAGATTCACTCCTCTATCAGCTTCCCGTTACTTTTTCTCAGCAGAATAGTAACATTGTAGCTGGTGACTTCAATTTCCGTGATATTCGGTGGAGGGCTGGCTCGCCTCATTCTGAAATGTTTCGCTCGGCTTTTGAGGATGCCCATCTTGCTCAGCTTATAGATCGTCCAACACGTTATTGCCAGGGGCCAGAGTCCGTCAACTTTGGACTTGGGCTCACGAGTGATCGTGATCTTATATGCGACATTCAATACCATGATCCTGTTTGGCGTTCTGACCATTGTGTTCTATCTTCGAGAGTTCAGTTCACTCGTGCTGCGGCGACGAAGTTGGCCCATGAGACCTGGACCGTTATTGACTATGGTTTACTGAGGGATTACATGTCTGATGTCGACTTGGAACAATGGCTATCTTCGGAGGACATTGATGTTGTATGGAGTTCTTTCAGGTGTCTGATAACTCGAGCGGTTGAGGAGTGTTCGAGTGCCAGAACGATCAGGTTGAGTCCATCCAAGCCGTGGATCGACCGCAGAATTCTTGGCATGATTCGTACCAAAAAGAGTCTTTGGCAGCGCTATCTGCGACACAAAATTCAGAGGAATTTCGACACACATAAACAGTACTCAAACATGGTTTCTGCTGCTATAACTGAAGCTAAAAGAAAGTATGAGATAAAATTGGTAACTTCTGGGAGTCGCAAGAATTTCTTCAAACATGTCCGATCCATGTTGAGTTCCAGGGTGTCCGTGACCGTGTTGCGTGGATCGTCAAGAGATTAGTGTGCCGATGATAGTGCATCTGAGAAATTTCTTTCCGAAAGTTTCGCTGCTGCGTTTACTCATGAACCTCTGGGTGACTTGCCGTGTATTGGTGTTACCCAGTCTGGGGCTTCGATGGATTTTGTCGAAGTGAGAGAGGTGGAGATGACGGAGCTTCTTAGTAAACTGGATCCTTCCTGCTCCCCTGAACCTGATGAAATATCGGTGATGGTGCTCAAGACATGTGCTGATTTGGTTGCTGCTTCTATTACGGAAATAATCCGCTCGTCCTTACGATTGGGTTGTTTGCCGAGGGAATGGAAGTCTGCAAGAGAAACCCCTGTTTATAATGTCGTTGATAAACAGCTCGCCTCCAACTATCGTTCTATTAGTTTGACACCCTTTGTTGCTAAAATTGCAAAAAAGGTAATTTATTTGCAAATGGTACCTTTCTTGATACCCAATGGGACCATTCCTGACTATCAGCATGGTTTCGTTCCGGGACGGTCGGTCATCACGTGCTTGCTTCAGTGCCTTAATTCGTGGACTTTATCTTTTGATTCTGGTCCCCCGTTGGACGTTGTATACCTGGGTTTTTCAAAGCCGTTTGATCGTGTTCCTTTGAGGAGATTGCTGAGCAAGATCATTTCGGGATCAGGGGTGGGCTACTTCGGTGGATCGAGTCATTTTTGTGCAATCGAAAGTTTCCGGTGGAGGTTGGCGGGTCCCTTTCATCTGGTAGGCCCGTAGCAAGTGGTATTCCGCAGGGTCCGGTGCTTTTTCTCGTTTTTGTTGCCGGTCTTGGGAAGGTGATTTCATCTAGCTGCGCTGCATACGCGGATGATTTTAAATTGTGTTCTGATGCGTTAAAGCCTACACGTCAGAGTGATCTGAACAGGACATGCGAATGTTGTAAGGAATTGTTGCTTACTCTAAATGTGTGAACTGTGCTTCACCTTGGTAGAAATAACCATCGGCGATGTTATAATGTCGGCGGTATACTGCTCCGGTCGGTACCTCAACATAGTGACCTGGGCGTTGTTATGACGTCTGATTTATCGTGGTCAGCGCATACAGATAGTGTAGTGGGAAAAGCTCGACGATTGATCTATTTGATCGGGAGGTCGTTTCCACGATGTACAGTTGAGATGGCCAGAATACTTTACACCACTTACGTGCGCTCTCAGGCGAGCTTGACAAGTAACATAATTATTTCGGGGAATAAGCTCAAGATTGTTTTGTACATGTACTTTTATAATATTGTTATCAGTGCGTCAAGCTTAATTTACACCTGTGCATTTCAATATATGGCATTCCTTCCGAATTTTGAAATGAGTGATTCGAGTTTCCACAACACGGCATTCGGATAGGCACATGCGTAGTTTAGACAATCCTACATATTCGAAGGCAGCAAAGTCTTTTTTCGACCCTGAGGAAGGGGAAAGCTAATGCCTGCTCCACAGTGGGCCTTCTCTTGTTCGAAGTTCGAATGATTGCTGTGGATTTGTATCAACGCCATCTGGAAAAAGGCTGCAACGCCCAATTATCAGGTGCTTACCACGGTCTGTGCCTCTTTAATCAATCTCTCTGCGTTCTCGGTCTCTGTCCTCTTTTGTTTCCATCTCATCCATCTACAGCCGAGTAAGATGGTCTAGTTTGGTCGAGAATTTTTCGTACGCTACTGGATTAAAGGACGGATAACGATGCAAAGTATTCACATTCTCCGCAAAATTTGAGATTTTTCTCATAATAACTTGGAAATTGAACATGACACATACTTAATGAGGATGGCTCATAATGAATTCATCATTGTCATTTACTTGATACCACCCTGGGTCGAAAATGCGAGATGGAAGCCAAGTACTTAATCAATGAAAAAAATCAATGCGAGATGGAAGCCAAGTACTTAATCAATGAAAAAAATCATAACTTGCAAACTATATACATAGAATTGATTTCAAATTCGTAGCATTTATCCAATTGAACCATCTCATAGTTAGTGCGTATGTCACATCCACTTGCAACTCCCATTGGTATTCACAATAATAAAAAATTCATGAAAAATCAACCAGATATAGAGCACTTTACAAGGTTCGACATAATCATGGGGTGGTTCTACTGAATATATGTACAGAATTTGCTATCAATTCTATAGTTTGTTAGTTACGATTTTTTTCATTGAATACTTGGCTTCCGTCCCGCTATTTCGAACCGAGGCGGTGTCAAGTGAATGATGGATTTATCATGATATATTTATCATGATATAGCATGTTCCATGATCAGTTTCCGAGTTATAAGAAAAATCCCAAAATATTACTGCGATTGTAAATTATTTGCATCGCTATCTGTCAGTAGCATACGAAAAATTTTTGACAAAACTCGGCTATCTTACTCAGTTGTTTTCACATCAGTGATTAATGTGAAGAATGTTTTGTAGACTATAACATTGATCTCTTTATTTACACTCTGAACTCGTTTAGATTGGAGCCAAATCAAAATGGCAACTTGCTTCAGGCCTCATTAACTTTCTCCACACTGGTTGAAATTGAACTGGCTCGCCGTGTAGCGTGTTCACTCCGACGTGTATGGCGGCTCTTAGAGATGACAGTTTACATTGTAGGTAATAATTTACTTAAAGATACCATCGGTGCTGTTATTGGTACACACACTTGATGAGAAAATGCGGCACTTGATAAATCTAATGGCAATTTGTACATAAAAAAAATACATGATATTAGGGTAAAGAAACCAATATTTGATTTCACTCAACAAGAAATTAATGTAAAGGAAATATTCCTCAGTGCGTAACCCATATGTATATTTTTTCTGCCCCTCTTGGATACTTCTTTCAGCTAGTGTCTCCGGCTGACGTGGTCATATTTTCTCAGATTATAAACGAGCTTGATACCCGCATTCTGCAAGCAGTCAAGTCTACTCAACTGGCTCGGTGTAAATCCCATGAACACAACATCAGCATAGTCCAAAGTCAAAAAATTCTTCAGAAGACAAGGCTGATGTACACTCTAGTGAAATCTCTTATTCATGGTGCTAACCCGAGCATGTCAGGATAGTTTATTATGGTCTTTGGGCTCAGAGTTACCGGTTTTTGTATTTTCGAAGAAGACAAAAGAAATCGTAAAACTGCTATCGTAGAATGCTCAAGTGAACAGCTTTATCCATATTGTATAATAATTATAATTTTCAAAAGGTTTCTTACTTTTCTCCTTGATAAAGATAGAAGATGTCTATCGAAACGTCGGAAACACGAGCTCCATCATCAACAATATCTCGTCATCAACTATTTATCCATATTATTATATTATGGTAACCAAATATCTGTGGCTGATGAATAATGACAAAAACAATATTTGTGTCTTGAAACAATAGCTTTTTTGCATGAAAAACCTACCGACGTAGACTGGCCATCAAGGTCTTGCGATTTTACGACTTGGTCTATTTTATGTGGGATTATGTGAAATCTCTAGTTGAATTGAACGCTCCCTTGAAAACGTACCATATGATATGTGTCAGAAAGTAGTGGAAAATTAGGCCAGCAGGATACACTAGAGGAAGTCGAGGCGAACATTATAACATATTTCAAGCATCATGCCAGAGTTAGATCTTCAAAATAATATAAAAATTATAGGATTATCTATTGAGCTTTCTTTCTTTCAAATTCCAAAGTTCTGATGCACTTTGTGGAAATTTCTCATGAAAAACTAAAGCAATACATTTCCAACTTAAATAATCAACGAAAACAAACTTGGAATGAAAGTGCACACTTGAAAATCAAATTTTATTGTTGAAAAATTCAATCAGGTATAGGTAAATTATTTAAAATTACATTTTAAGAGTATTCCATAATCACTTCAAAAAATACTGTATTCATAATTGTACTTTACTGCTACACAAAATAAGCCGCAAGTTGCGCCATTTTGTCCTTAGGCTGTTTCGGCCTTCCCTTACCCCTTCCTCTTCCACCAGTCTTTCCACCTCTGAATACTCTAGGCCTTGAAGCGACAGCAGTTTTTGGTTTATCAACCAATCTTCCAAATTCAGTACAACAAAAAACGCATCCCTTCATACTCAATTGGTTATTTGGCAGCTTTGTTTTTTCCTGTTTATATTCGACATTAACAGTCTGAGCTCCGCACTCCTCACAGCATTCATCTTGGACAGATATCTTCTGTGCATCATCAAACAGACCGATAATTGTATCACACCTGAAAAATACATTCAATTGAAAATTTTTATAAAATGAGCTACAAATAAAAAAAATACAGCTCTATAATACAGTTCAAAAGTTCTCAAAAACCACCTGTTATGGTCACATGATCTGTTTAGTGAGGTTAACCTTTTGGCAATTCAATGAAGTCACAACAGACACTATCAACGACGTAGTTCGAAAATTAGTGATGAGAACTTGTGAACTTGGCGTTTAAGGACGTAATCTGAAACAGTGTTGCCCAGCATCTTCTTTATTCTTCGATTATGGATTTTTGTCATCAACTACAAATATTTTTCTCGAGTAATGCCATTTTTTCACGTAAAAGGCAAGTGTTCTCCTACAGAGTACAGTTTTGCAGTTCCTCCATTAGCATACGCAACAACAATAATTCGGTTCAGTTTCTTTATAAGTTAGTCCAACATACTCGTACGGTTCATGGGCACAAACAGTATTTTTAAGCACCACTTGCCTCAAACATGCCGGATGGAAGAGGACTTGGCACAGTTTGCACTGAATACTATTTTTAACGGATTCACTACAATGGATGCAGTTTTTCCCGCTTTTATAAAGGACTCGAGTGCCGGGGCGTATGACGAATGGCTTATCACAACTCAGAAATTGTATAACACTACTAACTGATGGAAAATAATTGTACTTTTCAGATTGTCTTGACAAACATAACGACAGAAACAACTTTTGTTACGCAAACTGAAACTTTGAAGTCATTCTAGCATTCTTTGAGTTACTGCCTCTGGATTCAATGCTACCAATGTTTATACCATACAGGGTCTTTCACGAGGAACCTCACCCATATTTATACGGGAAACTACTGAACGTATTTTCATGAAATTCAGCACTTATAAGTATTTCACGATGCTGATGAAATCTAAAATATTTTCAAGGCATGAGCACCTTCGGTTTTTCCGGAAATGACGTCAACTTCCGTTTTTCAAATTAGAACACCATTTTTTTGCAGAAATAGATTCCTTAGAAAATTAGAAAATTCCTCCGAAACTAGTTATTTTGATGTAACATTTTTCAGTTTTGGTTGGAAAATTCTCTCTGAGCGGGAAAATTCGAAAAAAAAATCGAAAATAGAGCTCCGCTGAAACAAGAATAACTTCGAGGTTTTTGGATGGAAATTTTTCATTTTTGGGATTTTTTAAGATGTAAGATTGATGTATCCACTTTAAAAATCGAAATCGCGATTTATGATACAGGGGGTAAAAAAATCGCTTTCAAAGTTAGGGATGA
This sequence comes from Micraspis discolor, assembly GCA_030674115.1. Taxonomy (NCBI): domain Eukaryota; kingdom Metazoa; phylum Arthropoda; class Insecta; order Coleoptera; family Coccinellidae; genus Micraspis; species Micraspis discolor. The sequence continues at coordinate 32,261 of JARTUT010000132.1, read as the reverse complement.
CAAAATCGTGAAAAATCAATTTTTTCAAATTAGAACCCCATTTTTTATGGCAGATATTGAATCTACGTTAAAAAAGAATGTGAGTGTATGCATCACACCCTTGCCCTTAAGTGGGTATTTTCTGAGTTATTCACAAAAAACTGTTTTTCGTCTTGAATTTTCAGCTATTTCTTTTCCCTTCACGCCAAAAAGATGAAATTTTCAGGAACTGTTACTTAAACCATGTTTTAGATTTTACTATCCTAATATGCAAGAGAAAAAAGTTACAGGTTGTTCCTGAATAGATGGCGAATTTGGATTCGAATTTGTATCGGAAACCTCTTTATTTCAACTAATCGGCCATCTGTTTTCTCTCAGTGATGAATAAGTAATTCCTTATGAACCATATGCAAAAAATTACCATGTTTTACATTCTTTTTTTTAATGATAGATATAATTAATTACATCTGCCAAATTCCTCTTTATTCAGTAGCATTTTGTGTTTACTATTAATTTGGTGATAATTCGTATTAAGTTATAAAATCGATCACTATGCCTAATTTTACCAATGAAGATTATTTAAATCTCATTCTACTTCATGGAGAATGTAATAAAGTTCTAGAGAGAACGATTCGACTGTTCATTGAGAGGTTTCCTGACCGACCCAGACCAACGAGAGATACCATTAACAGAACCATGACAAACTTGAGAAATGTCGGATCTTTCGTTAAGAAAATTTTACACAGAGAAAAAAGTGTAGTAGAAGATGATAACAACGAAATTACAGTTCTTGCATATTTTCGTGTGAATCCTCAAAATTCTCTCAAAGATGCCGAGATTGCTCACATAAAATGCACCCATATAAATTCAATAGGGTACAGCATTTGAAGGAAACTGATTTCGTCAGGAGAACAGAGTTTTGCGAAGCTATGATGATTCGATTTCAAGAGAATGAAAACTTTTGGACTACAATTTGGACAGATGAATCTAAATTCACAAAGAATGGTTCTTTCAATAGGCATAACAGTCATTATTGGGATGAAGAGAACAACCACCACTTCAGACTTTAACTGATAAGATAGAACACTACACATGTTTGCATTATTTAAAGAATGTTCTACCTTAGGAGATAGATATTCTGACATATTGACTCAAATAATTGAGCCGCTAGTACAGAACCATAATGACTTATGGTATCAACAAGATGGCGCGCCTCCACACAATTGACTCAATGTGTCAAATATCCTATACAGGCTATTTGAAGATCGATGGTTGGCGAACAATGGTCCACATCTTTGGCCACCACGTTCTCCCGATTTAACTCCTTTAGACTATTATGTTTGGGGTAGGATAAAAATATTGTCTACTCAACTCCCTGACTGATAAAGAGGACTGCATAGAACTAGTCAGAAATGCGTTCAGGTTTGTATAGATTTTTAGATTCATAGTTTTGAAACTCAATTTGGATTTTGAACACTTTTGCAGATCTCTTCCTCCTGATGAAATAAAAAGAGCAACGCACGAAGCATTCCTGAGACGTATAAATAAATGTCTAGAAATTAACGGTCAAAACTTTCAGCATCTTCTCTAGTTATAACTGCGAGAGTTTGCCATGGTTCTCCTAATAGTAACTTGAAGTCGGTTTCAAAAAGGGGTGAAAAATCTACAGCATGGTTCAAATAACAGTTCCTGAAAATTTCATCTTTTTGGTGTGAAGGGAAAAGAAATAGCTGAAAAAATAAAAAAGAAAATATCCACTTTAGGGCAAGGGTGTGATGCATACACTCACATTATTTTTTAACGTAGATTCAATATCTGCCATAAAAAAATGGGGTTCTAATTTGAAAAAATTGATTTTTCACGATTATGTCATCTCTAACTTTGAAAGAAATTTTTTCACCCCCTATATCATGAATCGCGATTTCGATTTTTAAAGTAGATACATCAATCTTACATCTTGAAAAATCCCAAAAATGAAAATTTTCCATCCAAAAACCTCGAAGTTATTTTTGTTTCAGCGGAGCTTTATTTTCGATTTTTTTTCGAATTTTCCCGCTCAGAGAGAATTTTCCGACTAAAACTGAAAAATGTTACATCAAAATAACTTGAAATTTTCTAAGGAATCTATTTCTGCAATAAAAAAATGGTGTTCTAATTTGAAAAACAGAAGGTGACGTCATTTCCGGAAAACCGAAGGTGCTCATGCCTTGAAAATATTTTAGATTTCATCAGCATCGTGAAATACTTATAAGTGCTGAATTTCATGAAAATACGTTCAGTAGTTTCCCGTAAACATATGGGTGAGGTTTTTCGTTCATTTAAACTGCCTGCTTAGAGAATTTTTAGTATTTTAATTTTCTGCAGCTAGGACTGTCCGTAATTACCATGCCAAACATGAACGCAGTGTGTCAACAAACCTGTTTACGACAGTTGTTGAAACTAGTCGACCTTATGGGTGGTCTGCGAATGTTACAATGGAAAAAAAATATGGAGCAAAAATCTTGTCTCGAATTTTGTATTTTAAACGAAATTTCGTGTGCTGACTCGTTGTGAATGCTGTAAAAGGCTTATGGAGACCCTGTTTTATCGGAAACCTAAGTGTACGAAACCTTTAAGAACAGTCGGGAGATCGTCGAAGATTTGCCTCGCTCAGAACGACCATCAACCTTTCAACCAACGATAACTTCGAAAAAATCAAGAAAATTGTGATCGGAAATCGTCATGCCAGTGAAAGAGATAGCTCGTGATCTAAACATCTCTCGTGAAACCGCTCGTTTGATTGGTGAACCAATATAACTCGGCTCGTTCCGTTAAAGCTGATTTTTTTAAAAAACAGTACCGGATGCAGGTGGCAGACATACTGGATCGTGCGAATTCTGATCCCACGTTTGTGGTATCGAACATACCTGGTGAAAAGATATGAATCTGCGAATACAATACACGAATAGGCCAATAATCATCAAAATGAGTGGGAAAAAAGAGTCGAATCCAAAAAAACTTTACAAAAGTAGCTCGAAAATCAAGACGATGCCTATACGGGGCATTAGTGTGACGTCACATCATGCTCGTAACCATAGTTACGGGATCCAAACAAATTATTTTTGAGGAGTTTATAATATATTTCAATTGATATTTAATTGAAATTGTGTATGTAACTTATCCTCAAAACAATTTTTCATTCTTAGAAATGCCTGTCAGATGGAAAATACTGGGCAATCCAAATTAAAACTGAGTTGTTTGGATCCCGTAACCATAGTTACGTGCAGATGTGACGTCACCACTAATGCCCCGTATTGTTTTCTTCGATATTCGTGCTGTGGTTCATCATGAATTCGTTCAGCAATGTCAAGTGGTCGATAAGGACATCTATTTAACTGTTTCGAAACATTTCCGCCGTCAACGGCCGGATTTGTCGCAAAACAATTCATAGATCTTGCATGACGATAACGCTCAATCTCATCGAGTCACGATTATTAACGATTTTAACATCAAACACTCGATAAATACCATCGACCAGCCACTTAATTCGCCTGATCTAGCTCCGTGTGACCTATTTCTTTTCTCCAGACCGAAATAACCGCTCCAGGGAATCAAATCTCACTCCAAATACTACATAAAAGAAAATTCAAAGGAGCTGAAGGCCATCCCTGAAAGCACCTTTAAAGACGTTTCCATTATTGGAAGAAACCTTTGCACATGTGTATTCCTTCAAATGGAGCATATTTTGATAGAAATTCAAAAGATATTGAAGAAGTTCAATGTTTTTGCTATATATTTCAAATTTCCTGATACCTTTTTGTCAGCGAGTTAAAACTTCTTAGTATCCTTACCGGTTACATCCAATTTTCCATTTAGGACCTGATGATTGGTCCAAAACAAGTACTCCAAAGTCACAATTTGAACAGTTACATATTCCATTGGAATTTAAACTGTATGGACATGTTGGGTGAGTGCAAGAGTTGCATCCTGTTCCTTTCTTCATATCTCTGAAATAATATTTTTCAATAAAATACAAATATATTTGAAGGTCATTTTTAATATTAAATTCAGTATTTAATAGCATTAGGAGTGTGAGTTTTAAGAAAAACACTGTTGTAACTATCAACGTTTTGATTAATCCATAAATCATCTTCAGGGCTAGAACTAAAATATGCATCATTGCTTCTGTTATTTCCAAATATCCAGTTGATTCGGAAACCAAGAGTCCTAACCCTGAATTATTATTTGTAATTGTAATTATTATTTTAGCGATTATCAAAAATAATTGTCGCAGAAACCATTCTTACTGATTTGAACTAAACAGTGTACCTGGAAACCACCAGCGAACAAAATATTATTAAGGAATTACTATGGCAATTATTTGCCGCATGTTTAACAAACACTCTATAGATGAAGTTAAAAAATTTTTTATTGTAATTTATCTAAAGAAATCTGACTTACTTGAACGGTGGATGGTTGTAGCAATAAGGACAGAAAACATAGCTTTTACCCTTGTTACCCATAGTCCAACATAGCAGCTCAAACTCATCCAGTGGGCATTTCAACTCCCTGAATAATTTCACAGTACCATTTTGAGGTAAACTGTAGGTTTCATCGCACTGGGAACAGTGCAACCTCTGTGGTTTAGCTTGTATATATTTCATATATCTCCTGCATTTCCCACATCTTTGAAGAAAATACATAAAATATTAGAAAAACATGATAAAACATATTATATTGAGAGTTAAGCTTTTAAAGCAGATCGTTAAGTAACCTTCACGAAAGATATTTTCGAATTACGAGGATATACCAGTATATAACGAAACTGCTGCTTTCAACTTCTTTCAGAGATAAAATTTTACAACCCAAAAAATGAGACATGAAAGCCTTATATTTAATGTACTGCCCCGCAAGAAGGCTTTGATTTAACTTTTGACCATTGACCAAATTGATTATTGAATTGTCAGTGTTTTGCGTACTCGTCAAAAAATGAAAGTGGCGCAATGATACGCGATGAAATTTTGTGTTCGATTGGGCAAAACACCAACTGAAATTTTGAAATTATTGAAGTTGCATTACTACATAATAGTTCATCACGAAAAATCGCGGCAAGATGGATTCTAAAAGTGATGACTGATGAACAAAGAGAGAATCGAGTGTCAGTTTGTCAGCAATGAGAACGGCAATGGCAACGTAACCCATAGTTTTTAAATAATGTCGTTACGATCCCGAATAAAAATCTCAAAGTATGCAATGTAAGTACAAAGGAAGCCCAAAACCGGAGAAGGCCAAAAGTGCTGAATGTTTTGGTGAAGTAATGCTTCGGTTTTTTTTTTTGATAAATTTGGTGTTATTTACGGTCACATTGTACCTAGAAGACATACAGTAACAGTGGAGTACTATTTTAATGAACTTAGAGTACCCTAAGAAGCAAAATTGAAGAAGAAAAAAAATTAGAAAGCACTGACGTGAGATCAGATTGCTTTGGCGCTCTTGTTGAGCTAAATATTCAAACCATAACAAATCAATAAGCACTCTGATGAGGTGAACAATAGTCTTTTCTCATACTATGGGACAATGTGATGCAAATATGAATGCCTAATGAACAACAAACCTATATCTCAAATTAAAAATAACTACTCATAATTTTCCCCAAGTTTTGTTCGAAACTATAATTCCCTTACCCTAAAAACTGACGTAAGTGCTTTTCTGAACTTTGACAACGTATATCATTTCAGCCACCGAGATTGAATTCTATCTCTATGATTTGCCGTTATCAAAAATTTTGATTAATATTACGCCAACTGACACTGATTAATGAGCCCGGCATTTGTCAATCGAATATCGATCTGTGATGGCCATCGTTCAGAGAAAATCACCGAGACTTAATGACATTTCTCTTTTCTCTTGAGTGAATGAAAAAATGATCATATCTTTAGATGGAAGAGAACTAAGGCAATGAAATTTGAGGATAAGTAAGATATCGATCACTTCAATATATTCACCAATTTTTATTGAAATCCGAAGAATGCCTTTTGAGATATTGAGTATTGAAAATTTTTTTTTTGGGAATTTTTAGAAAATTTTCTAGCGGGATTATTTCTGCAAAATTTTGCGAGCCGTTTTGTTGCAGCCTTCCTCAACGATATTTCAAGTATCAACTTGATCGGATGGATATTCTAGTAGTTATTGAGGAAACAAAATTTCAGACGCTCATAACTACTGAACCATCCGACGGATTTGGCCCAATAACGAACTTGGTAGAAATATTTGGACAATTAACCTCTTCTGAAAATATGAAATCTCTAGCTCATCTCGTTTGGATGCTAGAGAGGATACGGCCGGCCGGCCGGACAGACTCAACTTTCGCCACGGATTCTTCATAGGGGAGTCGAACCTAATCGATTGTGACCATTTTCGGCTCGATATTCCAAAATTACAGACATTTGGGCAACATGATAGGCACTGTGTTCGGGTGAACAAGAGCGCCAAAAAGGCCGCTTTATCTGGACTTCGGCTCATCGATCAACAATTTTTCAACGAACAATTCAAGAATTAGGGGTTGAAATTATTGTTCATCCCCTCTACTCTCCTGACCTTGCTTCATGTGACTTTCCGTTTGTTCAAAACTCAAAGAAGAGTTGAGGAGTAGAAGATTTGAGTCGGATATAGAGCTCAACTAGCTGTGATGTGTATACTAAACAGACAATCTCAGAAGTTTATAATAAGTGAATAAAGAGATGGAATGAGTGTATTGAACAGAATGGAGAGTACTTACAAAGATAGTTGTTGAATTTATTTAAATAAATGTTTCGTTGATATACCATAGCACCAATTTCGTTATTTTTTGAGATCAAAATTATTTAAGACTTCCATAACTCAGCTGAAGACTTATGGTGGGTTTCATAAAGCCTTGATCGGCCGATCAAGTGCTTGGCCGGCAATTAGCTAAGTGATTTTATGCTCAATTTCCCAAGTTTATGGTCGATCAACGATTTGACGGTCCGATCAAGCAAGCGACGATCAACATCACATGATCAAAGCTTTTTGATTGCAGATTGGCATATGGATATATATATAGTATATTGGATGAATGATCAACCTTCCGTTGATGATTCCTTTCCACTTATTATTTCCTGCATACTAGTTAGTAAAAAGAATGCATCGAAAGAACCCTGAAAGCGAATCTAATGTCACTGAATTTGAAATCAAAACTGACTCATGTACTTGATGAAAGTTAAAGTAGTAGTTAAAGTAGCACTTCTATTTTCTTGCTGATCGAGACTTCAGAAAATCGATGTTGTCAGATTGTATCTCCAATCAACTGAACAGGGTCTTGATTCCACCATAAAACCCGATGCTGGTTGATCAGGCTGTCGAATTTGACGGAATTATCCATTGATTGGGGAATCGACAAACTTTCGTGATGTTAGAAATATATATGTCAGTGAAAATAATAATGGGTGCTGGTTTAACCTTCCTATACAGGGAGATTCACGAAGACAGTACGTCATATTTCAATAGAAATGTCATAGCTATTTGTGAAGTTACTGGTAGGTTTCATATAAAGTCGTTGATCCTCTGATCAACAGATTCTTCCATCAGATTTGACAGCCTGATCAACCAGCATCGCTTTTCATAATGCTTGATGCAACTCCAATCGACCTATCAATGCCTCCACATACTGAAACCTATTTTGAATAAAACTAATATTTTTGAATTATATCGCAGGGAACAGTTGGATATATCCAAAATCAGCTTCTAACACTGTCATTATTTCGAATAATGGTATCCACGGTGTCAAGAAGAGCTGTACAGCAACCTTAACCCTTCCGGAAGTCAGACTGATAAGGCGGCAAAATGTTCAATTAATATAAATGAGATATTATTCTGACAACTAATTCTTTTACTAGTACCTTCGCGCAAGGAGACTAAACGGAAACTGGGCGAATGTAACCAAACTGGTAAGATTGCTAACCTTGGGTTGAGGCCATCAAAACTTGTAAGATTACTAACCTTGGGTAGCGGAAGCACCCTGGAAATCTTCCACATGTAGGGAAATTTTGTATCTAGAATACAACTATTGAAAATGTTAAGGAGATACCCGAGTATACACGAGCAGCACAGCAAAGGGTCTCAACGTTCGAACCATCAGATGATATGAGTGACTGAAACTTAGTTTCCTCAATAACTTGAGATATATCTACGTAATCAATTTATAACTTGAAGATAATTTGAATAACTATGAAAGAAGAGAATATTTTATCAGTTTCGTGGAAATCGTCAGACTAGACAAATTTCAAAAATTCCGAAAATTCATCTTGAAAATGATCTGTAGCTCATAAGGTGTTCATCAGATCGTGAGGAAAATTTGGTTATATATATGAAAGTTGATGAAATCCTACATATCGCAATAAAATATAGGAATTTTCTATGTTATACAGGGTGAGTCTTTGACCACTGCGTTAATTTTAACCATAGGTTCTTGAGATCAAAAGAAACACTTTTTCCATTACGGTTTTTCTATATTCAGCTGCGTTGAAAAGTTATAAGCATTTTAAGTTTTCACATTGGGCAAATACCCCTCTGTAGTCCAGTATAGTTTGAATGAAAAATACTTTCCACAGCATCCACTATTGAATCTGAATTGTTTAAAAACATTATTTTCCTATAAGAAATGATTCACTCACTCATGTTTCATCCGATTAGGTCCATATCCAGAAGGAAGATACAAAATACTAATTTTCTGGTAAAAAAAAATTCAACACCATAAACATATTTTTGCTGTTTACTATAATTTCTTTCTACTTCAAGATTATAAACCATCCCTTCCCAGTGAGAAATTCCCAAAAAACCTCAGAATTATTGGATGTTATCATCATACATTTGTAATTTTCTTCTTAAGATTTCCAAATCATGAAAACCATCATTTCTATGAAAACTTCCAAGGCAAGAGTTTGTCACATTGCTTTTTTTTTCACTCAAAGCCAGAAAATATCATCTATGATTTTCCAAACACTGATATTATTTAAGTTTCTTCTCCTTGACAGAGACCAGTGAACAGGTCTATGAGACTGTTAAAAATATGGCAATCTTTTTCAAAATCTTCAACAACAATGAATAATGTCACTACGAATAATTATTTTACAGTGATGTTACTTTGCTTGATGATTATTTTCTCTACTGAATCCCAATAACAAATTACTTGAATAGATCACAAGTATTAGGTTTGATCACCTACATTTGATTCTGAAAAACCAACTACGTGTTTTTTCGTTAGTAAGAATCTATTCTGTTTAGGCTATAATTAATTACTAAACAAATTTTTGGTTTTTATAATAAGAATATCTGTTTTAATTATGTAAACAAAAACAGAAATATTGAATATTGGTTATTCATAGATTATGTCAAATTTTAATACCTTAGCATAGAATATTAATTTATTACCGAACCCCAGGAGAGAGAAAAAATTAATAATTGCAAAGTTTTTTTTAAATGAAAGATAATATCTGTAATCATTATCGATCTTCAGTTATAATTTTTCTCAGAATAACTAGAGTGAATCATTACCACCTTGAAATGTTATAATAACGTCTCTGTGGGGGGTTGTTCCCAATAAAATAGTGTTCTGTGGTTCCTTGTTGTTTTGATTCTGTTTGAAACTGTCAACAGTTATTTAAAAAATGTGGAAAATATTATAATAAAATAATAATAATTTCGATAGTTTGAAAATATTCAATTCAGTATGAAATGATTATGGTCAGAAAATATATTTCTATTCTAATCTTTCTTGTTTATGAACCTATAGCTTCCAGTTTCAATATTGGTTGAATTTTAATTAACCATGCATCATAATGAACATTCAGAAATACTAAAACTAAGTCAAATTCTATTATCTCCTAAGTTCTTGTAGGTACCAGGTTGAATCGGTGTATAAAATAAATATGTGAAAAAACTATAAACCTACAAAATAAATCAAGGAGACTGGATTCGAAGATTTTAAAACTCATATGATCTTAATTGGAAGCATTCCTATGTTAGAATAGATGTAATTTGATGGACCCTGAAAGTCTGAAGCTATAAAGAACCAGCTCTTCATAAAGACAAGTCTTCAATTCAACAGGTCCTGACAGAAAATACATTACCTATTTCAACAGTCATGAGAATATACCAAAGTACCTATGTTAGTGAAGGAAATCTTTTTCTCTATTTCTTATGGAATATTACTCTGGATTAAATATTAAACAAGGTGCTAGACATCATTAATAATGAATATAGCAAATGGCAATTCAGATTTTGTAGTGAATGTAAGACAAAAATTGTTCAGTGGTTAATTTCATCTATTAGTTTTTAGTGGTGAAACCATAGACTGGAGAGATTTCCCCAATCTTTTGAAGAAATATTTAAAATAGACATAAAATATGGCAACATTGAACAAATCTTGTTATTCAATCATTTCAGCACAGAGTTGGATTTGGGAAAATCAGAAAATTTGGACAAAATTATATCGATTTAATTCCTCTCAACTTCAAATATCTCAAGAATGGTGCAATTTAGGAGGAAAGATGGAGAATGATTTTATCTGCAAAAAAGACTAATGATTCCAGGAAGTACAAGATACGGACCTTTAGTTCAACGATATTTGTTTTTCATGCAATTTAATCAATCTGTAGAGTAGTAGTGAGAAACCCACAAGAAATGCAATGAATCTAACGATGCCAAAATATGCATGACTGTTATCAAAAACCTTCTACAGGAGATCATTTCAATTGATATTGTCGTTTGAATATTACAGGTGAAAATGAAATTTTTTTATGAAATTTCAACACCCTATATCTTTTGAACGGGGCCAAATTTGGAACAATATTATAGGAAGAAACTGTTTCTTTTGACGTAAAGAATCTATGGTTAAAATTAACGCAGTGGTCAAAGACTCACCCTGTATACACAGATAAGTTCATCGAATTAGTTGTTTGTTTTTTTACACCATCTATTTTGGATGTTTTCATATTGTACTGTCCAGAGTTCTAAAAAAGTTTTCAAGTCAAAAGCATAAAAACTCCTGACCTCACATCGTTGCTTTTCTACATTTCTCTTCGACATGACCAACAAATGACTTTGATATCCAAAAGGATGAATAAAGTTATTTATTTGTATATTGGAATAATTTTGAAGCCAAATGAAGGTTTCAAAGATAGACATTTCTGAGCACTCTGTAATTCAAGAGCACATTCCAAATTCCACATTTTACCTTGAATGAGCTTTTCCAGTAGCACTGAGTGGAGAAAAAGAAACTTCAAAGAGTTGATCCATTCCATCTATATTCGTTACGAAATATTGAAATTTCAATCGAAAGATATCTACGGTATGCTTCAGTACAGCATTGAAATTTGCCTTTCCAACCGCTATTAAGTTCAACTGTTCCTCCACTGCCGAACGCATTGTAGGTAAAACCAACTCTGGATCAATCTGTGGAATACCAAAAATCTTATAGAAAGTTTTCATGCTTTTAAAATAGTTTCTAGCAAAAATCTATAGAAAGACTACCATTAGAGGTACCTAAATATAGCAACAACAAAAATTATAATTCTTGGAACAAGTATAACACGTGAAACAGATTTTCAAGATGAATTAAACTTGAACTAATTTTCAGGGTTGAGATGCCTCAAATTTATCTAGAATTAGTAGAATTTAAAAACTGATAATACCTAGAGAATAGCTACTTTCAAACAAATAGTTAAACCAGAGTAATTACCAAATTTCTCAGGGTTGAAATTGTTCACTGTTGAACAGATAGCTACAGCTACCACGCATTGGTAATCTCGACAAAATTTCACAAAGTTAAAGTGAAACTATAAACTAGACTTAAAATTTCGTGGAATGATCAAGAAAGCAATTTTGTTTTATCTATTCTTTCTAATTTCGGTTTCGAATATTGAACTCAAATGTAATTAAACATACAATTGTTCCAACTTACGCTTTACTTCAGTCATTTTTAGTTTATTAGCAGATGAACTAACGAATATGTGTGTGAACATGGAACAACACTTGATCGAATGATCAATCAAAGCAAACATATCAACAATAATAGCCAGCCGCATATCTGGTATTTCTATTGAAAGATCTCGAATTTCTGGCTTCTCTTGTTGATTCCGTTGCTTTGATTGATTCATCTATCAAGTGCTCTTCCAAATTTACAATTTTCCACCCACTGAGGGAGCTAAAAGCCCGAAACACGAATCTACGAATATAAAATCCTTTAAGGGATATATCAACTAATTCTTCTCGTTTATATAATATAGCGCAAATCCTAGCGAGTACTGATCTTTTTAGATACTTGAGTATACTATACCGAAAATTGCAGAGAAAAAAAAAACTAGAGGTTATACGAGTAACTACTTATCGAAAAAATATTTGAAAACAATTTTTGTGTGCACCACATAGAAATTCCTAAGAATACAATTGTGAAAGTATCTAATTTTATTCAGAAATGAACCAAAATCATTTACATCGATGTGAACACTATTATAACAGCTACATTACTTTGGAGTAACATCAGTTCCCAATATCAACATAGGTATGAACATCACTGCAAATGGCAGTGATTCAGATATCTAAGGTGATGTCTTTTCGTCAAATATTTTTGTTAGGTAATTGCATTTTATGTAAATTAAACAAAAAATAGAATCAGCAAAATTACCTTATACATACCTTCTGATAGCCATGCACCAAAACTATGCCCAAAGTGGTAGGTTTCAATTTTCTGCCAGCGATAACTTGCACATAGTTTCGCTGACAAATGTTGTTGATGTGAACAGGTATTGAAGCATCAGTGCCAATGCCGTGTTTTTCCATAAGCGTAATAAGTTCAGACTCCGTAAGATAATCGGGTGGATTAGTCTGATATTCCCCAAGTTTTACATCAGCTATTGTCACCAACTCGTTTACTGAGAAATCAGGAACGAATTCATTTTTTCCAAATGCCTTGAACAAATATATAAATGGTACAAAATATCGAATGAGGAAGTAGAAGTTCTCAATTTTCAGTATTTAGGATAAACCGATTAGCTTTATTCTCTGTTCAACTCTCAGGGCCGGTTGTTCAATCAAAGATGATCTATCGGTAGTGGCTAATCCAAGAAAAAGTAATGATGCAGGATTAGCCGCCATCTAGACATCATCTCTGATCGAGCAACCGACCTTTATATATAGAGTTTCCCATGGAAAAGTGCATTCAACAATTTGAAAAAGTATGGAACATTTTAGAAATAGTCTAAATAACAAACGTCATATACATTATTTCAAAATATTTAATCAAGATACCACAATTTGTAATCTCGTTCTCACAAAATTATAACCAAGGATTTTACATATCAATTCTTACCTATATACAGTGCGCGTCGAAATTATGAATATATTCTTTTGTTTTATAAATAATTAAACAGGTCTATTTTTGTTTGAGTTGTACCATATTTTTATGCATTTTTGAAGGATTTTTGTTACACCCTATGCCATCCACATCAACCCTCTGAATTTTTTAACAGCTCTAAATGACTTTTACGAGCATTTCATTAAATTATTTTAGAACACTAAAGTGTATTGATAAACTTAAATCCTTATGTGGCGATGAAGCACCAATCGGAATCGACGAATTATTTTGCATCTTGACCAAGTTGTCAATTAACACATCACGTCTAACAAGCTCGTATTGGACAGCTCAAAACGAGTTAATTGCTTATCCTCCATACAGTACCCCATCTGTCACCCAATGATTTATTTTTGTTCCTGAAACTTTTAGATTCACTCCAAGGTCAAAGATCTTTGACGATGGATGAAGTTGTGGCCCTCAAAAGCCATATTTTTGAACTACTTCTTTCAGACTGGCGAAAGTTCTTCGTATAATATGTTTAGTCAAACAGGCAATGATTTATTTTACTACTTGATTGAAAAGAGCGGCCAAAGATTGCGGCCGAACTATACGAAAATCTCGAACGCCCAATTCGCTAGCATGCCCATCGATTTAGTTAGATTATACGAATTCGCTGCATAAAGTGATGTGATTGGAGGAATAAGTTGAATATCAGTCCAATCTATATAATTTGATATATGAATTCTAAGAGAAACTCTCTGAACTAAGATATAAGTATGTCAAAAAGCCTGATTAACTTCACCTGTATTTATCGATATAGATATTATTTATTTATTTATTTAAATTTACGTGTCTCAACACTTATGGTCATTGACACGAGGACTGTTAGAACCTTTCTATCATATAATACAATATAATTTCAATTTTACTGTGTTCTCATAGTTTACCTATCTGGATAACATTAAAAAAATCTAGTATTTTTTCGACTGCATCATGTGAACTAAGATTGTCTCTCAGGTTTCCCTTCAGTCCACACCTACGTCGAGCATCTTCGTGTTGGGGCAGTTCACTATAATGTGCTGTACTGTTAGGCGAGTATCGCAGTATTCGCAATTGGGAGCATCATCATTTGTCATCAGAAAGCCATGGGTTAATTTCGTGTGACCTATCCTGAGTCTTCGAATCATGATTTTGTCCTGTCTTCTAAGAAGATTAATTTTGGGAGGGTTGTCCACTTTTGGTTGGATTTCATGGAGTTTCTGCTTGTATAAATCCCATCGGATTTGCCATTCTCGAGCAGATTGCTTCTTTAGAGCTGCTTTGAGATCTGTATGAGGAAGTATATCAGATATAGAAATCTCGGAAGTTCTTGCCGAATTCGCCGCTCGGTCAGCCAGTTCGTTGCCGCTTATACCTATATGGTATCCTGGTTGGTCCAACATGCTGTAGATGAGAATCATCGTATAAAGTGGGATGAAGCATCAATAATATCCAAGAAGAAAAACTTGCAAGAAAAATCAAAGAAGCAGCATTTATGAAAATAACACCTGATTCCATAAGTGCTCCATCTATAGATCTGCCAGAAGTTTGGACGCCGATAGTTCAATCCAACTTAAAAAGAAGTGCATTCAACAATTTGAAAAAGTATGGAACATTTTTAGAAATGATCCCTAAATAACTCGCGTCATATACATTATTTTCAAAATATTTAATCAAGATGCCACAATTTGCAATCTCGTTCTCACAAAATTATAACCAAAGATTTTACATATCAATTCTTACCTATATATACAGTGCGCGTCGAAATTATGAATCAAATTCATTTTCTCCAGAAAGAAAAAATATTTATATTCTTTTTGTTTTTATAAATAATTAAACAGGTCTATTTTTGTTTGAGTTGTACCATATTTTTATGTTTGTGGAAGGATTTTTGTTACACCTATGCCATCCACATCAACCCTCTGAATTTTTAACAGCTCTAAGTGACTTTAGCTTTTGTTTTCATTAAGTTATTTTAGAACACTAAAGTGTGATGATAAACTTAAATCCTTATGTGGCGATGAAGCACCAATCGGAATCGACGAATTGTTTTGCATCTTGACCAAGTTGTCGAATTAGCACATCTAAAATCCTAACAAGCTCGTATTGGACAGCTCTCAGAAACAGGTTAATTAATTATCCTCCGCATACAATTACCCCATCTGTCACTTACCCAATGATTCTTTGTTCCTGAAACTTAGATTCACTCCAAGGTCAAAAGATCTTTAGCGATGGATGAAGTTGTAACCCTCAAAAAGCCATATTTTTGAACTACTTCTTTCCAGACTGGCGAAAGTTCTTCGTATAAATATCTTCCAGTCAAACAGGCAATGATTTATTTTACTACTTGATTGAAAAAGGCAGCCAAAAGGTGCGGCCGGAACTATACGAAAATCTCGAACATGGTGTGCGCTAGCATGCCCATCGATTTAGTTAGATTATACGAATTCGCTGCATAAAGTGATGTGATTGGAGGAATAAGTTGAATATCAGTCCAATCTATATAATTTGATATATGAATTCTAAGAGAAACGCTCTGAACTAAGATACAAGTATGCCAAAAAGTCTGATTAACTTCACCTTTATTTATCGATATAGATATGAAAACAATGAAATTGCGAAAATACGGTGAATACTGTTGGTAACAAATAGGCTTGGAAAGTATTATGTATTATCAAAAAAAAAATTTACTATGGTCTGGGATTGAGAGTGAGATTTTTAATACCTAACTATTCAGGACTCTCTTACGCCGATGGAAAGGTGGGATCCTTACATCACCAAATATGAAACAAATATTCTTGAAACTGTTGTGTAGTATGAGAAAAAAAAATCACTTCCGATAGCGCTCTAGGGGTTCAATTTTCAACCAATATGTTTAGAGAATATTTATTCCAAAATTGGTAATGTAAGGATCCTGTATTGCTCACTCATTCAAAGATGCACTATGAATATTATAAGAATTTTTTATAATATTCACTTAAACAGCATTATGCATTAGCACTATTCAATTGAATTCAATTTATATAATGCCAAACAATCATATACTGACAAGGTGTGAATATTCATGTCCAAGTCAAATTGCTTTCATTCGTCAATAACTATTGGGGGAATTATTGAATTATGACAATCGCACTATATCATTCAATGACTGGGATTCTACATGATATATTTGGGACGAGAAATTTGATCATTTCCATATAACGATTGTCATTATCATCCATTAGAATAGATTAATAAAATAGGACGGTATATCTTCTCCTTTATTCAAAATTTAGGCAACAGTTCGGAACAGCACTTCCTTTTTCAAAGCTTGTGATTTAAAATACAATAATAGTTTAAAATGCATCAGAAATAATTCGTTGAAGTCCTACATGTTTTTCAACAACTGAAAAAACAATTTTGAAATCAATATGCAAATGTTTATCCCCAACACTTTCATTACAAAAATGATAAAATAATAATAATAATAATGTTTCTATATTTCAATTCAAATTGAACACACACAATTAAACAGATGAGTTGAAATAGTGTCAATAATTAAGTATATTCCCATTTAATATAATCGATATAAATGTAAACTATATGATCCTATGTTCATTAAGTAATTATATATGCTGTGTTTGAAGTGTTTTAAATTTTTTATCCTTTTGATGTTGTCTGGTAAAGAATTGTAGAATTTCAAACATCTATATTTTATGATTGTTTGGGGTATTACCATCCTCTATTGTGGATGTAATGTTTTCCGACGTTTCGATAGACATCTTCTATCTTTATCAAGGAGGAAAAGTTAAAAAACCTTTTGAAAATTATCAATTTCAAAATAGTCGAAAGTGCGAAAAAAAAATGAAACGATGTTATATACTGCATCTGTGATATGATGATCTTTTAAGTTTGGATCGAACTATCAGGCGTCCAAACTTCTGGCAGATCTATAGATGGAGCACTTATGGAATCAGGTGTTATTTTCATAAATGCTGCTTCTTTGATTTTTCTTCTTGCAAGTTTTTCTTCTTTGGATATTATTGATGCTTCATCACTTTATACGACCCCATTCTCATCTACAGCATGTTGGACCAACCTAGATTTTTTGCTGTCTAGTACTCGTAGAAGCTTCCTGATGTTCTTTCATTCGTTACATTCAGAGGGCGTTTAGTTTCTCCGATGTAAAGATCTTCTTTCGCAAAGAGTAATCCATATATGAGGTTCTTTGTCCTTTGTGTCTCGGTATTGGAAGCAACTTTTGTAAGTTTAGCTCTGATAGTGTCTTGAGTTTGAATGCAGTCGTTATGTTGTATATATTTCAATTCTTCTCATTTTCTCCGACAAACCTTTTACATAAGGAATTACGGTTTTAATGGTCTGATTATATCTGTTGTTGTTCAGGTTGACTTTCTCTTGTTACGTTTAGCTTTTTTCCTAATATCTTTTGGGGTAGCCATTGCTTCACTAAGTTTTCCGAGATGTTATTTGTTTCTTCATTTTGGTCTTCTTCAATTATAACAAATATTTATTGCTCTATCAAATAAACATTTGCTACTCCCAATTTAGTGTTTAGTTAGTGGTTTGAATCAAAATGTGAAATATTATTCACTCTGTGTTTAGATTCATTAATATAGCCTATAAACCCTATAACACAATAAAAAAACAATTCTACACTTATTTAAAATCCAAGACGTCCTCACAATGGAGATCCAATGTAATTTATAAGATTCCGTGCAAAAGATTGTAATAAAGTATACATAGGGCAGACTGGGAGATATTTAAAACACGAATAACAGAGCACAAAAAGAGACTGTGTCAATATTCATAACCCAGCCAAGGTAAAAGAAACAACACCGCTCTGGCAGAACACTCCTTCAAAGAGCTTCACTCTTTGATTTTGAAAAAGTTAACATACTTGGACAACAAGATAATATTAAAAAAAGATTATTTGGAGAAATGTTGGCAATTAAAAAGGATGACAATTCTATTAATAAACGAACGGACATCGAGAATCTCAATACTTCCTATTTCAACATTATTAATAAAATTAGGAATCTACATATGGTATAAATCAGATGAATTCATTATTACAGACTTTTGTTGTTTTTATACCCACATATTATTCATGACTCATCCTCTGCATCTTTTTGTCTGCATGTTGGTGAATTTTAAATTTTAACATTTGTTCTTAACCAGTGTATAGCGAGCTGTATCATGACATATTACGTTTCATCCATTCAATCGATTTACAAAATATCTAATGATATTTTTTCTTTAATAACAAGAGAAGCCACCCTACAATGTGAGTAACTTACTGTCTTATATGATATTTGTATTCTTTGTATTTGTTTTTTATATGTTTAGTCATTTTAATCTTTTTGAAATTTGTCACTGTAATTTAAAATGTATCGTTTTTTTCCAGTGCCTTGATAAAGATTTTAAATAAATCGAAACGTCGGCCTTTTTGTTGAATGTGTTTCTCTTATAACTTGGCCTTAGATCCTCTCAAAATTAAGAATATCATCATACAGTTAGGTCGTCAAACCCAATTAATTGTAGGACTAAAATTCATCAGAGCACGAGAAACATAAAATTACTTCCAGAATTTGTTGCTCACTTTGCGTACCCAAAAGTACATTGGAACAATCTTATGGTGAATTGAATACTTTCGCCCAGATCCAATCACACGCTCTTCATGGATTCTTGCTGATGACTTTTGAACAGTCATAATTTCTTCATTATAAATATCCATTTGAAATGCTTGTGATGGTAAATCGGAATCAGGCAAATAAAACAATTACATCGAACATTTTTGTTATGTGGGTGGCACTTTCGAAATATAGCATTTAACCAAAGATTTCGTCTCATAACAAATTTCTAATCCTTAACCTTCCAGGCCGTTCTTCAATCTGAAAACAGGATCCTTACATTACCAATTTTGGAATAAATATTCTCTAAACATATTGGTTGAAAATTGAACCCCTAGAGCGCTATCGGAAGTGATTTTTTTTTCTCATACTACACAACAGTTTCAAGAATATTTGTTTCATATTTGGTGATGTAAGGATCCCACCTTTCCATCGAAGTAAGAGTCCGAATGTTATGTATTAAAAAATCTACTCTCGAATCCCATTCATAGTAAATTTTTTTTTTTATAATACATAATACTTTCCAAGCCTATTTGTTACCAACAGTATTCACCGTATTTTCGCAATTTCATTGTTTTCATATCTATATCGAATCACCAGAAGACAACCTGTGTGCCAACCTCACTTAACTTTGAACAACACTACAGTACAATTTGTTGACTATCTGAACTATCTTGGAGTGGTCTTTGATCAGCGTCTCACATGGACCCCTTATATAAGAAAGCTCAAGGGAGAGTGCTTGCACAATATGAACATCCTTAAGACGTTATCACATCACCACTGGGGCTGCGACGAAGAAGTCCTGCTTAAGCTATACAGGTCCCTTATTCGCTCAAAATTGGATTATGCTGACATAGTTTATTCCACCTCAAGTAAAACCAACCTGAAGTCCTTGAACACTGTACCTAACACTGCTTTACGTATCATCCTGGGTGCATTCCGATCCAGCCCAACTGAGAGCCTTAATGTGGAAGCACAAGAGCTACCACTAAACTTACGCAGACGACAACACATTTTATTTTACGTTTGCAAAATATCTGCCATCTCAAAGCATCCCTTGCACAACACCGTTAAGAACTCTTGGAACCCTGCTACTACAATCCCAAAAATACTGCCACCAATTTCTGAAATTCTTCAAAGATTTGCACAACCAACAGACTTGAGATCCGTCACTCTAATGTCCCTCTCGAACACGCTCCTGGACGAGACAGCAGCCTTTGATCAACAACTCGCTGAATAAATACGACAAAACGAACAACACCACCAGCTATATTCAAGAACTCATTCCTCAAACTACTTGATGAAGGAAAATACGACAAACACATTTATACCGATGCATCGAAAAGACGAACAAGGGCTCGCATGTTCCTTCATTGACAGCACCAACACACCAACATCATATAAACTACCCCTATATGCAGCATATTCAAGGGGAAACTTTTCGCCATCTACAAAGCCGTCCATACAAACATGTCCCAAGCAAAGAACGTAGCAATTATCACGGATTCCCTTTCTGCCGTCCAGTCTATTTCTAATATCTATACACAAAACGTTTTGGTCCGAGAAATCCTAGAGAAATGTCATGAATTGAAAGCCATAAACATAGGCATCACCTTGATCTGGATTCCATCCTGGATTTGTCGCTGTCTAGTACTCGTAGAAGCTTCTGATGTTCTTTCATTCGTACATTCAGAGGGCGTTTAGTTTCTCCGATGTAAGATCTTCCGCACTCGCAAGGTAATCCATATATGCAGTTCTTTGTCCTTTGTGTCTCATTATTAGGCTTAACTTTTGTAAGTTTAGCTCTGATAGTGTCTTGAGTTTTGAATGCAGTCGTTATGTTGTATATATGTCCAATTCTTCTCATTTTCTCCGACAAACCTTTTACATAAGGAATTACAGTTTTAATAGTCTGATTTATATCTGTTGGTTCAGGTTGACTTTCTCTTGTTCGTTAGCTGTCTTTTCTAAGAGTTTTCGATTTCCATTTTGTCTTCTTTAACTATTTATTCTCTCTTTTTGATTGTTTTAGATATTTGAAGTAGATATTGTCATCTATAGTGTCTCTTGGGATTCCATGTTTTTTTTTGCCAAAGTATATCTAAGAATGGAAGTATCATCTGATTTCATATCTTTTCCTTGATTGTTTGGATATTGAAGGAATCCATCTATAGTTTCTTTCTAATGCCTTCTGTTCGAAAATTTCCATATATAAATCAGCTAAAATTGGTGATAGTGGTGAACCCATGGCCATTCCAAATTCTTGTTCCTCAAATTGGAAATATGTTGTTTCAATACAAATAGAAAGCATTTCCATAATTGCATTCACGCTTAGTGTAGTTCTTTCACTAAGGGTTTGATCTTCTTCAAGCTTTTTCCTAATATGATAAGTGTTTTATTTGTCGGAATATTAGTGAACAAACTGGTGATGTCGAAGCTGACCATAACGTCTTCTTCCATGATTTTTTTTTTTTTTACTTTTCCTCCTTGATAAAGATAGAAGATGTCTATCGAAACGTCGGAAAACATTACATCCACAATAGATGATGGTAATAGCCCAAACAATCATTCAACACGAGCTCCATCATCAACAATATCTCGTCATCATCTATATTTTACCTGTTCTTGACTAGTTGTTAGAGTAAACTTACGGTATATGTAGTTACATAGTTTAGTTACAACCGTATTGTAGGATAAGTAACGAGAAATTTTGAATGCATAAGAATGAACCTCAACTCATAAATGCTCTCTAGTCAACAGCTGTCGAATGCTGTGTGTCATTTTTATAAGATGAAATGATCAAGGTGAATATTCCGTGACAACATGTTTGGAAGTTCGAATTACAACATGCTGTCTAAACATTTCATGAATCTAATAGAAATAATAAATCTTTATGATAGTTGAAAATTCTTACTTGCCACGTCATCACAGCTGTATAACCAGGATCAATCAGTGTTTTGCCAGTCACACTGAAGATCTCCTCATTGATAGATAGGGTTATAGTGGTCGACATATATTTGCAATCTTTTGAAACTGTTGCTATAAAATGTCTAGTGATGTAATCATACAACCGCCAAGAATCTCCATCAAGATCTCTTCTGGAGGCAAGTTTCATTGGAGTTATTGGGGGATGGTCACCTTAAAAAGACAGAATGAGTATCATTTACTATAATCAATGCTGAGGGTATCTGAATTTATTTGAATCACTTACAAATGGAAAAAAATTAAATAACAGTTTAGAAGGATTTTTCATGTTTTTATACCATATTGTACATAGCAAGTTACTCCTAATTAGTCTTCATTAAGCAGCGGATCATAATTCAGCAAATAGGTTATTGATTTTAGAACAGCCATAAATAATTTTCAATTCAAGGAGTTAATTATTTCTTGCAATTATTTCCTTTCTACAAAAATATTGCGGAACTAAATTAGTTGAATAAGTATCATAAATATACTATCTCAGACATGCCACGTCATACAAGTACTTCTATTTCCCATAGAGATTCGAAAAATTTCCTGAATCACGTCGAATAAATTCGTTTGGTGTACGTCTTTTGACGTTTATTTATTTTTTGGCGCTCTTGTTCACCCGAACAGATTGCCTATCATTTTGCCCAAATGTCTGTAATTTTGGAATATCGAGCCGAAAATGGTCTCAATCGATTGGGTTCGACTCCCTGATGAAGAATCCGTGGCGAAAGTTTAGTCTGTCCGGCCGGCCGTATCCTCTCTAGCATCCAAAAGAGATGAGCTGGAGTTTTCATATTTCCAGAATAGGTTAATTGTCCAAATATCTCGGTCAAGTTCGTCATTGGGCCAAATCCGTCGGATGGTTCAGTAGTTATGAGCATCTGAAATTTGGTTCGTCAATAACTACTAGAATATCCATCCGATCAAGTTGATACTTGAAATATTGTTGAGGGAGGCTGCAACAAAACGGCTCGCAAAATTTCGCAGAAATCCTCACGCTAAAAAATTTTTTTAAGATTCCCAAAAAAAAATTTTTAAATACTCACTATCTCATAAGATATTTTTCGGATTTCAATGAAAATTCGTGAATATATTGAGGTGATCGATATCTTACTTATCCTCAAATTTCATTGTCGTAGCTCCTTTCCATCTAAAGATATGATCATTTACTCAAGAGAAAAGAGAAATGACATATGTCCCGATGATTTTCTTTGAACGATGGCCATCCCAGATCGATATTCGATTGACAAATGCCAGGCTCATTAAACAGTGTCAGTTGGCGTAATATTAATCAAAATTTTTCATAACCGGAAATCATAGAGATAGAATTCAATCTCGGTGGCTGAAATAATATACGTTGTCAAAATTCAGAAAAGCACCGACGTAAGTTTTTAGGGGAAGGGAATTCTAGCATCGAACAAAACTTGGGGAAAATTATGAGTAGTTAGTTTTAATTTGAGATATAGGTGTGTTCGTTCATTAGACGTTCATATTTGCATCACATTGTCCCATAGTACGAGAAAAGACTATTGTTCACCTGATCAGAGTGCTTATAGATTTTTTATGGTTTGAATATTTACTCGCAAGTAGCTCAACAAGAGCGCCAAAGCAATCTGACCTCACGTCAGTGCTTTCTAATGTTTTTTTTCATAAATTATTCAATTAAATTATAAATAAAATTAAAAAGTTTTAATATGTTCATCAATACTATGCTGGAAAACCACTTACCAAGGAATTCAATATGATTTTCATGTTTAGGATGTTTAGGAAAATTATGTAACATTATCCGGAGAGCAATGAAACTGTCCTTATCAATTGTATCACATTTTGGAATCCCAAATAAGAGCAGGGTGCATAAACAGCTATGTCTCTACAATTTTATGGACTATCAAAGGGCAAAAGCTGTTGTTGGTAATAGCCATTGTACAACTTCTTAACATTGCTTTGTAACGGTTCATTTTCATTTTCCGTTCATTTGTGGTTTTACAATTAAATAAAATAAAACATTCGATGTTGCGCTGATGCATATGCGCCATATGTGAACAAGATAGATCGTTCGAATAAAACAGATTTCAGTATGAGAGAAGTATTCAACGTAGTAACTATACATTGTATATTTATCAGTAGATATTTCGATTTTTATTTTTATTCTGATCACCTAATAATTTGAGTGTAGTACGAGCTCTTGTTTCATGAATGAGCATACTTCATAGGATATTGAATATACGTTGGTCATATACTTTGTTTGCACTCAGAGCCACTCAAGATCAAAGGTATATCTGTTTTTATATTTTTGTTCTCAATTTGATGGTAACAATTCTAGGCTCTTAATACCTGTTTCACTTCTTGCTGGAAATTCTTAAATAGATTATAGCTATCAATTCTGAATGAGTCTACCGAAAGTAAATCTACCAGGCTGATAAATTTCACCAGGGATGATTGGATGTATCTCCTGCAAGCCCTAGGATATAATAATTGTCTAACTGCAAATTGTATCAAGGTACTCTGTTTTTTTTTCCTTCTTATATATCTCGGCATATTCTCTATAATTACTTAGTGAATTTGTGATCAGTGTCATTAAATATAAATTTAATGTATACGTGAATGTTCCAATTGGAAGATATACTTCATTCTGGTAAATTTACATATTTTATGGTTAGTGCAATAGATACCACTGTAACTTTTTTCATTCATTTTTTCCAACCCTTACTCACACATAAATCCCACTGAGCTAGTCAGTGCTGCTCTAGAGATATAAAGAGAGGCACTTAAAAGAATTTTTGTAGCAAAGCATCTTCATTCGAAGAAATATAAGATTGTTAATAATCGAAAGTGTTACAGCTTGAAAATGTAATAAAAAATTTTCACAAAATATTTCATACTTCTGCAGTTATCCTATCTTTTAAGTCTGCAATGCTAGTTGGCTGTGTTGCATATACTTTGTTCTTAAGATATCGCAATAAAAAAATTCAAGAATATAAGGTCTGGCGATCCAGCTGGCAACTCAATAGCACCTACATTCTAGCTAATACAAAGAATAGCAATATTTTCAAAGAGTCTCATTTCAAAATTTCATCCTTTATAATTCATAATAGACCATGAATTACAGTT
Source organism: Micraspis discolor (assembly GCA_030674115.1). Lineage (NCBI taxonomy): Eukaryota > Metazoa > Arthropoda > Insecta > Coleoptera > Coccinellidae > Micraspis > Micraspis discolor. Next base: position 7,184 of record JARTUT010000132.1, on the reverse strand, counting down.
TGTTCATATCAGTTCATTAAGGGGTGCCTTACTTAAGAAAAAGGACACAAAGTATGACAGACTTGTACGATTCACTCTGTACATTCAAACTTATGTACAAATAACGCACTTCTGAATTCAAAATTTGACGGGCCTCGGCCTTTTTTTATAATCTTCTTAAATAATATCAGAAATTTTATTCCATAAGCGTTTTCCAACTGTATGGAATACATGTTGAATGATTGTTCGGGCTATTACCATCATCAACATTATCTCGTCATTAACTGTATGGAATACCATCGAAATATTTTTCAAGTGCCGGAATACGATGTATTAAAATTAATCCAACATGATGTGAAGAAGATCAGATGAAATGGAATGATGCATCTATGATATCCAAATGAGAGAACGTTACAAGAAGAAAAATCGAGGAAGCAGCATTTATGAAAATCACTTCTGATCTAATAAGCACTCCATCAATATAGTTGCCTCAAAGTTTTGAGGCTGATTGTTCTATTTAGAGAAGTTTTATCAAATTTCATATTAATGTCAACCTTGACAATTAAATGAAATATTGAAATTTTTTCGAATATTTTCGGCCTTTTCAAAAGTTAATTCCTCTTCAGAATGATAGCAGATGTTGATAGGAAGAAGATCAATAACAGATGGTAGATGTAGCCCAAATAATTAATTCACACAAGGTCCATCATCAAAAATGAATACAAAATCAACAGCCATATTTACCAACATCTTTTCCTTGTTTAGGTTTGTTCATTCCATTTTTCAACAATTCCTTCACATCTGATCCCCATTCCTCACTGTATTGTTGCTGTTTCAACACTCCCCTTGAAAGATCAAGACAAATCAGAGATTTTTTGGTTATTTAGGACATGACTTACATCAAATCGAAATTCGCTGGATAACTTGTCGTCTCTGTCCTAGGATAACTTATATATCCTTGTGTATATAATCGTTCTGCAATTTGCATAGCATGATGAGGCCCCATTCCTAGGCCAGAACTTGCAATTCTCATGAGTTCAACAGTGTTCAAAGCTACAGGCCTGGCTTTGGCTTTTTCTTTTGATACAACAGCCAACACCCTGCAAATAAAATTGGTTGCAAAACAGTTCCGAAGCTTTAAGGAAAATTTGCTGAAAAACATTGGATGTATGATTCAGTCATCACATTATCTCTGCTGCAAGAAAGAAGAATATAGATAAATTCAAAAGTTAAGTGCATATTTTATAGAAAAAAATGCCTTTGAAATTTCACTCAACACATTCAGTATAAACAGAACTCATCCATGATCAGTTATCATACTATTGTATACAGGTACTGCAAGCATGTAAACAAGGATGAAATGATACACACTAAGACAATGGATAGACAGAATATCAAGAAGGTATCTATGGAAAGTACTCATATACAGGAGATATAATATAATGACTTCTAAGATAATTATGGAGAATTGTTCACAATTTTAAGCTGAAAATTCGAATGTCGTTTCTTGACCTTTTATCCCTAAAATATTTCAGATCTCTTAAAATTCCAGTCATTCCTGAAACTGATTGCAATATTCTTACTCTAAATGGCACACCCAGTAAAATATCGTTGGATAACTTATTTGATTGTATTTCAGCTGTATGCAAACCTACAGTGAAACATAAGTCGTTTGACTTATGAAATTACACCTGAAGATGGGTATTTACATTCTTTAAATTTTTTTTTTGGAGCCAAAAAAAATGATCTGCCCAATTATTAGGATTTGTACGGAAGAATGTAAAAAAGCAACAAAGTTAGGTCAGGAGTTTTTGTGTGCTGGTCTTCACCTGGACTTTAAAACAGTGTGAAACTAAAACAACCGCCATAATGAATGTGAAAGAATGAAAGAACCTAGATCTTTAATTCAAAATAACCACTCAAATCCCTATCATCATCATCATGTTTTAGTAATATGAAACACAATAACTTTAGAACCCTTGAATTTCAATCAAATTATTACTGAAATTGTCATCAATAAGATATCAAACTATCCTAAAATACACTAGTTGCATCATTGAAAATTACCAGTAGTCATTTTCCTGCAACACCAAAAGTTGTAGAGCTCTGAAAATTTATTTGAGAGTAAAATCATAGTCTAACACCAAAATAGGCAAATTCTCAGCTCAAAATTGTTATCAGTTTTCCATAAACTCCTAATATGCTATAATCGTAAATCACACTGTATAATAAGAGCAGACATATTCACATATGACTAACTTGTAAAGCACAAGATCCAAACAATATAATATGATATATGAAATTGTGGATTGTGAATTTCAACATTAGGCTCAAATATTAGGTTTGGCAGAAAGAAATCCATTTTTTTACTTTAATTTTGGGGCTTTATTTAACAGAGTTACAATCATTCATTATGCTCAAATATGCACCCATATTTTGATCAGATGAGACAAATACAAACAGAGTTATAGGTCAGTAAAGCCATGTGTAAACGAAATAATGGATTTCTTTTTCCCCAACCCAATATAATTTTCAAATTTAAAATTCCAAAATTTTATAGGGAGAACATCACCCTGCTTCCTACAATTGTTTGAACAAGCATGAATTTATGCAGATAAATATTGATTTCTGTGCTACTGGGGAGGTGTAATAATAATTTCGGAAATCATAAACTTTTGGAAAATTTGAATTATCAGGTAGCACCATAGATATATTTTATCAAAAATATTTTTATATGACTGAAGAAATGATGCCTAATGATAATATTGATTTTATGTTTGTATTTTTGAGTTTCATTTTTCACTTTGAAATGACAAACACTTGAATAAAGTGGAAAAGAGAGGAGAAGTATTTTCATTTACCTACTATAATGTCAAAGTTCTCAATTTTTTGAAATTTTAATAGAAGGAATCAATTGATGCAAGTGATATTTATACTTTTTAAGTACCACAAATGGATATCTACTACAGTATCGATAGAACAGCGGTGTATTATTTAATTCCTTGGTAATTATGTGTTGGAAAAAGAAAAAAAATTGGGATTACTTAGCCTCCTTCTGATCTTTCACCAGCTGCAGAAACATATTCACAACTTCTTTGTCGAAACAACGAACTCTAGACCAATCTAATGAAACTTTCAGATCATCTTTAGTAGCAACATTGACTTGTACAACCCAATATGTCTCAGGTTTGAAAGTCTGTATTTGATCATGCCTTTGTACACAAAATCCTAATGTTGGAGTTTGACAAGGACCATAAGAAATCAATGAAGAATCTAAATCTCCATATCTTCCTTGGAAAAATTTGGTTTGGAATCTTGTGAAAGCACAACCAATCCTTAAATCAAGTTCTTGTCTTGCATCAACACTTCTAGCTTCGTTTTCATTTGGATGAGCTAAAACATTCCAAATAAAGAAGTTCTTCTTTAAAAAACAATTAAAAGCTCACATAAATTATTGAAAGCTTCCTTAATATCTTTTTGAGTAATGGCAGAAAATTTGGCCCTATAGGTGACACTATCAGAATATACATTTCCTTTCATAGACTTTGAAACAGCATTCATAACTTCAAAACAAATATTTTCTCCTTCTTTGTCACAATCTAACCAAAGAACAAGATAATCACATCCTCTAGATTCAGCAGCTAAAAATGCAGGCATTTTCAACTTTGGTGTAGCTTCTTTTTTCTCTATAGGGCATGAAAACAGCTCTACAGGATCGACGCGATCCCAATTGTTGTATTTACTGATAAAATCAACACCCATTACATGTCCGCAAACCGAAGACATTTTGAAGTGAGAAGGAACGTTTTGGAAGTTACCATTCCACTCGTGTACTGAACAAGCCCCATTGAATCCTGAAATAAGTTTCAATACATAAGTTGTTTATGTAGAAATCAAAGTTTTTATATTACCCTTCCTAGTAGAACATTTCTCATTGCTAAGTATACTAGCTAAAGAAGCAGCCAAAGATGGCTTTTCAGCCACCATAAAAACTGAAGGCATTGCAATGAAGTTTCAATTAAAATTCATTGGAATCGATATCTTTAAAATTAATGTAAGTTCAAATAAATAATTCAATGTATATATTATTCAAAAGATAATTCAAATATCCTCGATATTTTCAAATCTGTATAACCTAAAAAATTGTTTGACATGAACTTCAGATTGAAGGATGAGCCAGAGACGAAGTCTTCTTGTTGTTTTTTTGGCAGACCGACTTCGATAGTTATAAAATAAATAGCACAGAACACTCATTTAAAGTGTGAGGCAAATAAACACAGTAATTTAGTTTGTCAGTGATTAAATTTCTTTCATATAATTATTCAGTGTGATGCAAAGAAATTCATTTCAAATTCAGTACCTATTTCTTTTATACAGATTGTCTATAAATAAATGCGAAGAACTTTGGGATATGATCCTAAAACCACCTGAGAACAATTGTGTTTAATTTGAGCCCCATATACCTCAAGAAAAAACTCTCAAAAAATCATCACTGCATATGTAAATATAATAAAATCAAACCTTCAGATAAAATCAATAGGTTAGGTGCTGAATATGAATGTATTAAAACTTTAGCAAATATATCCACGTTATAACTCTAAGAATTTTTCGAAATCGCCTTCCTTTCCAAGTTACACACAGAAGGGGTCGACAAATTTGCAATTTTAATTTATTTTTACCGGTTCTGAGAAGCGAATAGTAATGAAATTTCACACATTCGATTAACTAAGTACTTGCTTTTCTCATGAAATTTTTTCAACTCCGTAACTTTATAATAAGGGGTTGAAAATAGCAACTCCTATATGTTTTTCCGTTACATCTGTTTTTGTTATCACGAGATTATGAAAATTTTTTCTTACCTTGAAACCTGTATAAAATGTGGAGCAAATATGAAGTATAGACATATACATATATATATATAGATATATACATATCAGTGGCGGATTTACCAATAGGCCAAGTAGGCCGGTGCCAAGGGCGGCAGATTTAGAGGGGCGGCAAATTTAGCAAATTTTTTTTTAACAGATTTTTTTTATAATTATACGTGTACACAATCTATACTATAATAAAATCGTAAACCTAAAATAGTCTGTACATTAAAGATATTCGAAAAAAAATTCATTAGGATGGCTTAAGATCAGTAACTGAGTAGAATTAGATTTTTTTAAAGTTCTTATTTGTCTGTCTGTCCGTTTGTTTGAATGAACATCACGCAAAAACTACTGGGCACTTTTACATGAATCTCCTTGAATTTTGTAGTCTGAAGTCCGGTTTAACATTTACCATAAAATATTTATCAAAATTGTACCTTAAGGGGGTCAACGTTTGTATGGAACTATGTGATTCCGTGGTCCAATCTCTTTGAAATTTTTCATGGATATTCTTTAAAGTAATTGGTGGAGGACCACATATTTATTTTTTTCAATTCGGCGGTTGTGGGGCGGGAATAGCGCTGGTGAGGTGCGGAGCGGGGGCAGATACCTGAGTGAGCAACCGGAACGCGGCAGACGCGTGAAGGCAGACGTTGTTGATGTTCGTGTCAAATATTGAATTTTGCGGGCGAACTTTTCACTATTCTTGGATGGTTCAAATCATTCTGATCTTACTAATATTTTATAAATGTGGAAGTGAGTTTGGATGTTTAGTTGTTTGGATTGTTGCTCAATCACACCAAAACTACTAGACCGATTTTGATCAAACTTTACATTAATAGTAAAGTCTATATTTGTTTCAGCGAAAACAGAATTTGGAGCATATTTATCCAAACTTCGCATGGCTCTGTGCACAGCGGTGACAAATTGTTCAGGTGAGAGCAGTTTTTCTTGCTTAAAACGGGTTAAAAACTATCTACGATCTTCTTTAAGTCAAGAAAAGCTTAATACTTTATCTCTTTTGTGCATAGAGTCAGAACTTATGAAAAAGATTTCATACGACGATACAATTGATGATTTTGCAAATTTAAAATCTCGCAAGAAAATAATGTAAAACTTATTTGATCTCATTGTCTGTCACCATTAACTGATTGTTAAAATGTTATATTTTAATAGAAATTGTTTGTATTGTTTTTAAACTGTTAAGTGCAATAAAAAATATGTAACAAAAAAAATTTTTTGTGACCACTCATTATTTTGTCTGTGTTCATATAGTGTAGGTAGATGACGAGATATTGTTGATGATGGAGCTCGTGTTGAAATCCAACACGTTTTTCAACAACTGAAAAAACAATTTTGAAATCAATATGCAAGTGTTTATCCCCAACACTTTCATTACAAAAATGATAAAATAATAATAATGTTTCTATAATTCTATATTTTATGATTATTTGGGCTATTACCATCATCTATTGTGGATGTAATGTTTTCCGACGTTTCGATAGACATCTTCTATCTTTATCAAGGAGGAAAAGTAAAAAACTTTTTGAAAAATTATCAATTTTTCAAAAAGTCAATATGACAGAAGTCATGAAAGAAAAATGAACAATGTTATATACTCATCTGTGATATGATGATCTTTTTAAGTTGGATCGAACTATCGGCGTCCAAACTTCTGGCAGATCTATAGATGGAGCACTTATGGAATCTGATGTTATTTTCATAAATGCTGCTTCTTTGATTTTTCTTCTTGCAAGTTTTTCTTCTTTGGATATTATTGATGCTTCATCCCATTTTATACGATGATTCTCATCTACAGCATGTTGGACTAACCTGGATTTGTCGCTGTCTAGTACTCGTAGAAGCTTCTGATGTTCTTTTATTCGTACATTCAGAGGGCGTTTAGTTTCTCCGATGTAAGATCTTCCGCACTCGCAAGGTAATTCATATATGCAGTTCTTTGTCCTTTGTGTCTCATTATTAGGCTAAATAAACTTTTGTAAGTTTAGCTCTGATAGTGTCTTGATTTTTGAATGCAGTCGTTATGTTGTATCTATTTCCAACTCTTCTCATTTTCTCCGACAAACCTTTTACATAAGGAATTACGGTTTTAATGGTCTGATTTATATCTGTTGGTTCAGGTTGACTTTCTCTTGTTCGTTTAGCTTTTTCTAATATCTTTTGGGTAGCCATTGCTTCTAAGAGTTTTCGAGATGTTATTTATTTCTTCATTTTGGTCTTCTTCAGTGCAACAAATATTTATTGCTCTATCAAATAAACATTTTGCTACTCCCAATTTAGTGTTTAGTTGGTGGTTTGACTCAAAATGTAGAT
>JARTUT010000567.1:0-61590 GCA_030674115.1 Micraspis discolor | reverse complement strand
ATGTTGCGGCGCCGGTAAAAACATACTTGGAAACACTCAACAGGGAAGTTTTACCCCACCCCGCCGTATTCACCAGACTTAGCCCCTTCTGATTATCATCTGTTCCGGTCGATGGCACATGGTCTGTCTGAGCATCGCTTCACATCATATGAAGACACCATAAATTGGGTAGATTTGTGGATAGCGTCAAAAGATGAAGAGTTTTTTCGACGGGGTATCCGAATCTTGCCAGAAAGATGATGAAAAGTAGTGGCAAATGATGGAAAATACTTTGAATAAAACGTAATGTACTTTCCTTTACAATAAATTCCTAATTTTTATAAAAAACCGCGGAAACTTATCTGTACACCTAATACTAAAAATAATATCTATATAGTCGACTTTCCTATTGTCAAATCCGTAAAGGAATATTATTGAATCATGTCTCAAAATTTTCATACAATTACATATTATCTCCTTCATATTTCTAATCAAATATATTGTCATTACATTTAACAACTTTGCACAAAAGTCAATGCCTGTAGGTTCGATAGAAGACAATTAATTTTATTTTTTTTTTTAATTACAGTTTGTTTTCTTGAAGAAGAAAAAATAAATCTCGACAATAAGGGGAATACCAAAACGTGTTTAATCATTTCTTCCGCTCATCGTCTAAGTATCATCATCATAGGTCAATAGTTTAACACCAATGAATAAAATGCTAGAAATTTTTTGGCTATTTTTGAAATGGTTGTTGGTAGAAGAAACGCAAAGTAATGGGTACAAAAAGTTATAAAGTATATACTTGAGATCTGATGGCTTTCGCGCTCCTGTTGAGATATTTGCGAGCAATTATTCATCCTTCCAAATATCTTGGAGGAACAAAATCGCCGATGGAATTGTTACACTTCATTTGCGAATGCAACTCAATGGATAGCACTGACTTGAAAATAACATTTTGTAAAACTTCTGAAGAGTTGAGTTTCATTCAATACCAGTATCAGTTAAGTGCCTTATAAGAGATTAGTGCGATCTTATCTTCCGGGAAACACTAATTACAGATAGGATCAATTTGAAAAGGCAGGTCAGAATTTAGACTTACCTACTATATAACCCTAATTTAATAGATACGTCTTATCTTTGTAACCCTCCCCCCCCAAATAGGTACTAATGTACCTGGTATTTTGTATATAAACAGAGGCATAACTAATATCAGTTAGTTGAAAACGACTAGTGACAAAACAGCGTTCGATACAGACAATTTGTGCTATCAATTCAATAACAAAATGGTTGTACCAATAGCCCTAGCTGGAGGCGCAATGGTTTCCGTGATTATGGAGTATACGAGACGCGAGTTCTTCACAAGAGAATTTTATGAAGAGATAAGGCCCTTGATCGATTTCATTTTAAGAGAAATTTTACCTCCTCAAGCAAGTCCCAGTGTCATATTTGAGGAAGGAGAAAGGTGAGGAATTCAATATCTTTAAAATTATTTTATTTCAAAATTTTTTACCATCATTTTTTAATGAATTCAATCTATTATTTTTCTTATATTATTTTTTTTTTGCAGAGACCAAGATTGTATCTTTTGTATGGAGCCACTGACAGGAGTGATTGTTCGTCCACACTGTGGACACGAATTTCATTGCAAATGCTTAAAAACGTGGATAGAAATAAACAGTTCTTGCCCATTATGCCGAAAAGCTATTGACTAATGGATTCTTACATGGATTACAGCGGCATTTTATAATAGTGTTTAAATTTTCAAATTGTAAATAACAATATTCAATAATTATGATATTATACTGAATAAATTATTCATAAGAATAACTCATTTTCTTTTTTTTTTTGGCATTGTGATAAATGATTTCTTGGCTGAAAATAAGTACGTCTATAGATTTATCAAAGTCACTTGGTCATTATTACTGACAATCAATGGATTTCTGACTTTATGAAGGATCAAAGAATGTTCCAGAAGTAAGTCAATGTACCCTCACTTTGAAAATATAAATCAAATATTAGAATAACATATTCCAAGTTGAAAATAAATACATCCACAGATTTACTTGTGCCATTCAAACATCTGTTATAATAATTTTATTAAAAGAAAAGATTTTATATTATCCTTAGATTATATGGTTACGCAATTGTTAGGTTAGAGAACGTTCCGGAAGCAGTTAGTTGAGTTTTGAGTCGAGTGATAGATAGTTGTGCGTTGAGAAGTTGAGAATAAAGCCATTAAAAAAAAACAAGACTTTTATTGTGTTTGAGTTTTGCGTGTGAAACATTAAATATTACAAATATAACAATTCAGAAGTGGGATATTCCGAAAATATCTACGTAAGAAAGAAGATTACCGAAAATACAACGAGAAAATTGGCTTCCCAATATGACGAACACCTCGTGGTAAGAGAAGAAGATTTCGAAAATTTTCAAAGAAACCTGAGTGAAGATCAAGCAGCAAACGAAGATCAGAAATCAAGTCAACCTCAGTCATCCAAACCAGATTTGATGAGTACTATTATGACCTTGATTAATCAAAGTCCCATTTTGATGAACACGATGATGCAACAACAGAATTCCAGAAGAAATGACGCTCAAAATTACCATGTGATGCCCGATCTAATCGAGAATTTTAATGGTGAGGATGGACCTCAGCAAGCCCAAATATGGATAACCAAATTGGAAACAACCGCAACACTTCATCAATGGCCTGCAGAATTTATATTTGAGACAGTGAGAAGTCACCTTGTTGGAGCTGCTAAATATTGGTATGAAGATAGGATCGAATCGATTAGAAATTGGTCTGAATTCAATAGGAGCTTCAAAAAAACATTTCTATTCAATAAGTCTAAAACAGAGAAATGGAAAGAAATGCAAAAACGAGTACAGGTACGTGGAGAAAGTGTCAATGTTTTTTTTTCATGAGAAAGTTTCCCTGTGTAAACAATTAGATTTTGGTTTTGAAGAAATTAAAGAGCAGATCATTATAGGATTATTGTCAAAAGAGTTGAGTCAATTTTTAATTAGTCGGATGTAGAAGAAGATGAATTATTAGGAGATATTATCAATTACAATCGTATAGTCAATGCCAGGGTAGAAAAAGCCAGAGAAAATAGACCCAAATTTGAATTTAAAGATAAACACCAAAATGATGTAGTTACGAAAACCAAGACTGAAACTGATAGTAAATTTAAAATGACACCTTACCAAGTTAAATGCTATAATTGTGCAGAAATGGGACTTACATAATTGGTATTTTTTGTTTGAAAAAACATAGATGATTTTTTCAGGCTTTGAGTGAAAAAAAAGCAATATGACAACCTCATGCCTTGGAAGTTTTCAGATAGTTTTCATGATTTGGAAATCTCAAGAAGAAAATTATCAGGTGTACAAATAAGTTTCCGCGGTTTGTCAAAAGATGGCCCCACCAGAAGGTTATGGAGAAATTGTCAGATGTAAAACGTAATATCCCAAGTTTAGTCATCTGGCAACACCATAACCTTAAAGTACTAGTGATTCCGTATCAGCATCACGTAATTTTTTTCGTGCAAAAATGTCAAGTTTTATTCCGAATAAGCATCATTTGCGGGAACTTTTGATTTACTCCTTTAATGTGAAAAAATCTGCAGCTGAGGCGCATCGATTGCTTCTAGAAGCATATGGTGAAGCTACTTTAAGTGAGAGAAGTTGTCAGGAATGTTTTCAAAAGTTTAAGAACGGTGAGTTTGACGTTAAAGACAAAGAACGCAGTGGAAGGCCGAAAGTGTACGAAGACATGGAATTAGAAGCACTATTGGAGGAAGATTCGTCCCAAACGCAAAAAAAACTTGCACTTACTCTACAAGTGACTCAACAAGCAATTTCACATCGTTTAAAATCGTTAGGAATTATTCAAAAACAAGGAAATTGGGTTCCATATGAACTAAAACCGAGAGACGTTGAACGCCGATTATGCATGAGTGAAATGCTGCTTGCCAGGAATAAAAAAAAGAGTTTTTTGGATCGTATAGTCACTGGTGACGAAAAATGGATTCACTACGATAATCAAAAGAAGATAAAGTCATGGGTTAAGCCCAGCGAACCATCAACATCGACAGCTAAGCCGAATATTTATGGAAAAAAACTCATGCTGTGTATTTGGTGGGATCAGCTTGGTGTCGTGTTTTATGAATTGCTGAAATCAAGCGAAACCATTACTGGAGCTCTCTACCGAACACAATTGATGAGATTAAGTCGGGCACTTAAGGAAAAACGCGCCCATTACTACTCCAGACACGACAAAATTATTCTTTTACACGATAATGCTCTTCCACATGTTGCGGCGCCGGTAAAAACATACTTGGAAACACTCAACAGGGAAGTTTTACCCCACCCGCCGTATTCACCAGACTTAGCCCCTTCTGATTATCATCTGTTCCGGTCGATGGCACATGGTCTGTCTGAGCATCGCTTCACATCATATGAAGACACCATAAATTGGGTAGATTTGTGGATAGCGTCAAAAGATGAAGAGTTTTTTCGACGGGGTATCCGAATCTTGCCAGAAAGATGATGAAAAGTAGTGGCAAATGATGGAAAATACTTTGAATAAAACGTAATGTACTTTCCTTTACAATAAATTCCTAATTTTTTATAAAAAACCGCGGAAACTTATCTGTACACCTAATACTAAAAATAATATCTATATAGTCGACTTTCCTATTGTCAAATCCGTAAAGGAATATTATTGAATCATGTCTCAAAATTTTCATACAATTACATATTATCTCCTTCATATTTCTAATCAAATATATTGTCATTACATTTAACAACTTTGCACAAAAGTCAATGCCTGTAGGTTCGATAGAAGACAATTAATTTTATTTTTTTTTTTAATTACAGTTTGTTTTCTTGAAGAAGAAAAAATAAATCTCGACAATAAGGGGAATACCAAAACGTGTTTAATCATTTCTTCCGCTCATCGTCTAAGTATCATCATCATAGGTCAATAGTTTAACACCAATGAATAAAATGCTAGAAATTTTTGGCTATTTTTGAAATGGTTGTTGGTAGAAGAAAAACAAAGTAATGGGTACAAAAAGTTATAAAGTATATACTTGAGATCTGATGGCTTTCGCGCTCCTGTTGAGATATTTGCGAGCAATTATTCATCCTTCCAAATATCTTGGAGGAACAAAATCGCCGATGGAATTGTTACACTTCATTTGCGAATACAACTCAATGGATAGCACTGACTTGAAAATAACATTTTGTAAAACTTCTGAAGAGTTGAGTTTCATTCAATACCAGTATCAGTTAAGTGCCTTATAAGAGATTAGTGCGATCTTATCTTCCGGGAAACACTAATTACAGATAGGATCAATTTGAAAAGGCAGGTCAGAATTTAGACTTACCTACTATATAACCCTAATTTAATAGATACGTCTTATCTTTGTAACCCTCCCCCCCCCTAATAGGTACTAATGTACCTGGTATTTTGTATATAAACAGAGGCATAACTAATATCAGTTAGTTGAAAACGACTAGTGACAAAACAGTGTTCGATACAGACAATTTGTGCTATCAATTCAATAACAAAATGGTTGTACCAATAGCCCTAGCTGGAGGCGCAATGGTTTCCGTGATTATGGAGTATACGAGACGCGAGTTCTTCACAAGAGAATTTTATGAAGAGATAAGGCCCTTGATTGATTTCATTTTAAAAGAAATTTTACCTCCACAAGCAAGTCCCAGTGTCATATTTGAGGAAGGAGAAAGGTGAGGAATTCAATATCTTTAAAATTATTTTATTTCAAACTTTTTTACCATCATTTTTTAATTAATTCAATCTATTATTTTTCTTATATTATTTTTTTTTGCAGAGACCAAGATTGTATCTTTTGTATGGAGCCACTGACAGGAGTGATTGTTCGTCCACACTGTGGACACGAATTTCATTGCAAATGCTTAAAAACGTGGATAGAAATAAACAGTTCTTGCCCATTATGCCGAAAAGCTATTGACTAATGGATTCTTACATGGATTACTCCGGCATTTTATAATAGTGTTAAAATTTTCAAATTGTAAATAACAATATTCCATAATTATGATATTATACTCAATAAATTATTTATAAGAATAACTCTTTTTTTTTTCATATTGTGATAAATGTTTTCTTGGCTGAAATTGCCATTCAAACATAGTAACTGAGAAGTAAGGAATTTTTAAATTTCTACAGAACAGGAAAAACGAGCAAAAGACGGTTCCAGAAAAGGGTCTATGCCATCTCTTTGACAATATATAGCTAGAATTACAAATACTCACGTTATTTTTTTAATTTTATACTCTCTCTTGAACGTGAGTAATCGCCCACTCTCTCCAAATGTAACGCATCACCTTTCAATATTAGAACCACACCATGAAATAAGAAAACATATTGAAAATCTCAGCATTATTTATTCAAATTTCTCAGATATAAACAAATATATAAAATCAAAAATTCTTCTAGAAGAATAGCTTCCAAGTGAAATATTTACAATCTTGGCTTCCAATTCATAGACATAAAATCATACATAATTATCTTACTAAAAATGATATCTACATAGTCGACTTTTCTATTGGCAAATCAGTCAAGGAATATCATTGAATCTTGTCTCAAAATTTTCATATAATTACTTATTATCTCCTTTTTTTCTGATCAAATATCTTTTTCATTAGAGTTAACAACTTTGCACAAAAGTCAATGCCTGTAGGTTCGTTACAACACAATTAATTTTTTTTTTCTGATTTTCAACTTGTTTTTCGGGCGAAGAAAAAAGTAATCTCGAAAATTAGAGTAATATGAAAATGTATTTAATCATTACCTCCGTTGATCGTCTCAAGTATCATCATCATAACTCAAATGTTTATTACTATGGTATAAAATGCTTAGGTAAATTTTTATGGCTATTTTCGAAATGGGTGTTGGTTAAAGGAACGCATAATAAGTACAAAAATTTATGAAGCGCATACTTGAGATATGACTGCTTTAGCGCTCCTGTTGAGATATTTGCGAGCAATTATTCAACCTTCCAAATATCTTGGAAGAACAAAAGCACCGATGGCATTAATACAGTTCATTTGAGAATGCAACTCAAGCTTCTATTTATAACTATATGGGTGAGGCCCAAATGGATAGCACTGACTTAAAAAATAACATTATGTGAAACTTCTGAAGAGTTGAGTCTCATTTAATACCAGTATCAGTTGAGCGCCTTATAGAAGATTAGTGGGAACTTATCTTCCGGGAAACATTAATTACAGTTAGGATCAATTTGAAAAAGCAGGTTAGAAATTAGACGTACCTATAGCCCTAATTTAACAGGTACGTCATATCATTATATCCCTTCCCCAAATAGTTACTAATGTACCTGGTATTTTGTATATAAACGAGGCATAACTAATATCAGTTAGTTGAAAACGACTAGTGACAAAACAGCGTTCGATACAGACAATTTGTGCTATCAATTCAATAACAAAATGGTTGTACCAATAGCTCTAGCTGGAGGAGCAATGTTTTCCGTGATTTTGGAGTATACGAGACGCGAGTTCTTCACAAGAGAATTTTATGAAGAGATAAGACCCTTGATCGATGTCATTTTAAGAGAAATTTTACCTCCACAAGCTAGTCCCAGTGTCATATTTGAGGAAGGAGAAAGGTGAGGAATTCAATATTTCTAAAATTATTTCAATTGAAAATTTTTTACCATAATTTATTAATTAATTCAATCTATTATTTTTCTTATATTAATTTTGTTTGCAGAGACCAAGATTGTATCTTCTGTATGGAGCCACTGACAGGGGTGATTGTTCGTCCACACTGTGGACACGAATTTCATTGCAAATGCTTGAAAACGTGGATAGAAATAAACAGTTCTTGCCCATTATGCCGAAAAGCTATTGACTAATGGATTCTTACATGGATTACATCGGCATTTTATAATAGTGTTTAAAATTTCAAATTGTAAATACTAATATTCAATAATTATGATATTATACTCAATAAATTATTTATAAGAATAACTCATTTAACATGATTTCTTGGCTGAAATCGCCATTCAAATATATAGTTACTGAGAATCAAGGAATTTTCAAATTTCTACAGAGCAGGAAAAACGACCAAAAGACGGTTCCAGAAAAGGGTCTATGCCATCTCTTTGACAATATATAGCTTTTTTTTTGACATTGTGATAAATGATTTCTTGGCTGAAAATAAGTAAGTCTATAGATTTATCAAAGTCACTTGATCATTATTACTGGCAATCAATGGATTTCTGACTTTATGAAGGATCAAAGAATGTTCCAGAAGTAAGTCAATGTACCCTCACTTTGAAAATATAAATCAAATATTAGAAAACAAATTCATTTTTGTCATTTTATATCAACAGACTCTTATTGAAGACATTGCGATAGATGATTTTCAGGCTGAAAATAAGTACGTCCACAGATTTACTTATGTCATATACTCAATAAATTATTTTTGAGAATAACTTTTTTTATGACATAAATATATCAATGTCATTTATTACTTTCAATCAATAATGATGATATAGAGCATATATTACAATTACGAAGATTTATTCTTTTCATTACATATCAACATAAACTTATTTTTTCGTAGGTACTGCCAAATGATCGAAACTCAGATTATTCAAAAATATATTCTAATTAACAAATAAAAATATATATATATATATCATTCGGCTAACCAAATATCAGATGTACAGTCACCACCAGGGTATCTGAAAACAAAACCCTCGTTTCAGCACCGTCAAAACATACTCAGAATTAAAATATAATGTTCTAAAAAAATGAAGAATATGTCATCTTGCTTCCACACCAGAAAAAACTACTTCAAAAAACTAATCAAATAAAATCGAGTGGTATCTATTGTAGTTTAAAGCTTGCTGAATCTGGTGGCAGCTATTTCAATCTTTTTTTTTTAATTTACCAACCTTATTTCATGAGCAAGTAAGGGTCCGTCAACGCCAAGCCCGAAATCCACCAAGAAATTCTCATCTAGTTTCATGCCCCCGTTTTCTGTGTCCACATCCAATTTGAGCAGGGTTGATCCATGTTTCACAACGTCTGGATAAAAATATCGGTCAAGAGGAGAGTATAAGCTAGAAGTGACATAAAGACGTTTTCCATCAAGAGATAACTGCATCATCTGTGGAGCTCCATAAATCCTCCTTCCTTTCACGTATACAGGTTTCGGTCTTTCTGTTAACTCAGGATCCTCCAGAACCTCTATACCAGAATCTGGAAGCAATTTACCGCCGAGAAATATCTGTCCTGCAAGTGGATAGTGATCAATCTGAGCAAATAATTCGAATATTCAAAATGAGTGAAATTATTGACTACAGAATATGAGTTATTGTCACAGAATCAGTGTTTCGTTAGTCTGGCAACACGGTATCTCATGTCAACTGAAAATGATCATAGATTATGCACTTTGATCCTTTCAGCAACTCAAATTGATTTGACATCTCTGTTGAGATGATCGTTGTGCTAGTTAATATGAGGTTAGATCAGTGTTTCAGAAACTGGCCGTAAATATTCGAGATAGTTCCAGAATTAGTGCTTTCAACTTTTCACTGAATTCACGCTTGGCCAAAATAACTACACTTGATAACTGTAAAATGAAAGATAATATTGCAGGCATTATGAAAGCAATTAGGTGCTATTAACGCTACAAACGATAAATTTTTTACATAAGTTCCAAAAGCACTTAGCAGGCACTAAATATTGATATATTTGAAAATTGATGACGAGATATTGTTGATGATGGAGCTCGTGTTGAATGATTATTTGGGCTATTACCATCATCTATTGTGGATGTAATGTTTTCCGACGTTTCGATAGACATCTTCTATCTTTATCAAGGAGGAAAAGTAAAAAACCTTTTGAAAATTATCAATTTTCAGAAAGTCAATATGACAGAAGTTATGAAAGAAAAATGAACAATGTTATATACTCATCTGTGATATGATGATCTTTTTAAGTTGGATCGAACTATCGGTGTCCAAACTTCTGGCAGATCTATAGATGGAGCACTTATGGAATCTGGTATTATTTTCATAAATGCTGCTTCTTTGATATTTCTTCTTGCAAGTTTTTCTTCTTTGGATATTATTGATGCTTCACCCCATTTTATACGATGATTCTCATCTACAGCATGTTGGACTAACCTGGATTTGTCGCTGTCTAGTACTCGTAGAAGCTTCTGATGTTCTTTTATTCGTACATTCAGAGGGCGTTTAGTTTCTCCGATGTAAGATCTTCCGCACTCGCAAGGTAATTCATATATACAGTTCTTTGTCCTTTGTGACTCATTATTAGGCTTAACTTTTGTAAGTTTAGCTCTGATAGTGTCTTGAGTTTTGAATGCAGTCGTTATGTTGTATCTATTTCCAATTCTTCTCATTTTCTCCGACAAACCTTTTACATTTCTGTCATATTGACTTTTTGAAAATTGATAATTTTCAAAAGGTTTTTTACTTTTCCTCCTTGATAAAGATAGAAGATGTCTATCGAAACGTCGGAAAACATTACATCCACAATAGATGATGGTAATAGCCCAAATAATCATTCAACATATTTGAAAATGTTGAAACCTTAGACTATATAAAAATAGACCCCTTTGTTTACATCGAAAAGTGTCGCATCTGAAACTTAGAGCTGGTCGATTGTGACGTATTGAGCTGGTCCACTCAGGTCATAAAAAATTTTCATATTGCCAAACTGAGCAAATAGTAGGTTTCTCTATTCCCTATAATTGTGAATAAAAACTTTTTCTCCAATTTGAATTCAAAACATTGTATACAATTTTAAATTTTAAATTGAAACTGTTTTATCGGATATATTAGCAAGAAGTTAAAGAAAAACTTTAGTTGATTCTGTTATTTTATGTCAGAGACCAAAGATGGAAAGAAATTCAGGTGAAAGTCAAGACAACGCTTCTCCATTCTCTGCTTGACAATTTGAAGGTCACATGTTCTAAAAGACACACGTTACCACCTCTGTATCGAAAATAAATACGCAAATTGAAAAAAATTTGTGAGAGTCAGTATTAGGTTTTTCATATTTTTTATTGTTTATTACTTTTCATCGCACTAAAAATGGTTCGTAAGTATGAAAGTTGAAGTAAAGACAGGAATTTTAATCCGATTTTATAGATCCATAGATAAGTGTATTGTTGGAACCGAAGTATTTAGTTATTTACATGTTCAGTAGAGTAGACAGTTTTAATAGGGAAGTTTTCAATGAGATTATTATAAGATAAAATGAGGTTTTCTTCAATTAAGGTTCCGAGATGGCAATGAAAAAAGAAGAATTTGGGCTTCGCTGTTGGGAGGGTCAAGTATTCGCCCAAAGAAAGCAATTTTCATTTGTTCAGATCATTTTGACCCTGAAGATATTGTGATCCGAGTAAATGGAAAAAGATTTTATGCGGTGTTGCCGGGTGAGGTTTCACAATAGACTTTCAATGAGGTTAAAACATTCAATGAGGGAG
Source organism: Micraspis discolor (assembly GCA_030674115.1). NCBI lineage: Eukaryota > Metazoa > Arthropoda > Insecta > Coleoptera > Coccinellidae > Micraspis > Micraspis discolor. The sequence continues at coordinate 50,075 of JARTUT010000567.1, read as the reverse complement.
TCAAAACAAATCGACATTTTACAAAGGAATGCTTTGTCTATCTTATATAGTCTAAGGTTGAAACTGAGCATTACGTCAGCACCATTTGGGGTGTCAGTATCCCAAAAACTGAAGCGGTGCATTAAAAGTTAAATGAAGCACTTAATAGGCTTTGCATATTTAACAACTTTTGCTAATTTCAAGGTCCTACTTAACCTCAGTACTTTTTTTTCAGTATTCAAATAGATCTAGATTTCCAAGACATTCTAATATGACTCGAACTGGGGATATACTGTCTGAAAAATTTAAATGATTACCTGTCAATTTAGGATGAGCTGGATCACTTATATCATATTGTCGAATATCACCATGGGACCAGTTGGAGAAATACAGATATTTGTCGTCTAATGATATCAGTATATCAGTTATACAACCTGAAAATTGTCTTATATAGAGAATATACAGGATGGCCTCTTTTGGAAAAATGCATATATTTGAAATCCGAAATTTGTTATTATGGCATTTCTCGAAATTTTCTACCGAGCTAATATATTTCTGAAGCCTGAGCACTTTCGATAACACAGCCTAGATAATATTTTTTTTTGGTATAATATTTATAGAAATTTACAATCTACATTCAAAAAGTATTTAGTAAATGTGTTGTATGTAGACTAATAAAAAGTATTTCACATTGATGGATTCTTCATTGTTGACTGATATGTCCTTTTGACATGGGTATATATATTTCTTTTTGTAGTGAACAGAGCTGTGCTAAGCACCGAAAAAAAGTGCTTCGAGCACTAAGCCCTAAGCACTCGAAAAAAAAGGCTTCGAGTCTCGAGTTCTAAGCACCGCTTTCGACAGAAGGCTCCGGATTACCGAGCACTTTTGCAAAAGTAATTGAATATTTCGAGCACTAAGCACTTTAGTGAGAACTATTTCATGTAATGTTGTTTGATTGAAATGAGAACTCTTTAGCTTCATCCACATATCTAAAATTATGATTTCGAGACTGGGAAAAACTCAAAAGCCATTTTATTTGTTTTGTGAAACGCATGCATTCAATTTACATTCTGGTACTAGTTAATCTTATTCGTCGATCTGAATCTGAATGGCTGTTCCTAATCAATGCATAAAGTTGAATTAATAATCGAGGACCAATTATTTTATAAGCGAGAACACATTACTGAAAAAATGTGGAAAGCACTGACGTGAGATCAGGAGCTTTTACGCGCTTGTTCTAAAGTCCTTTCTCAGACTTAAAAAGAGTGCGATTCAAAATCAGCCAGCACAATGAGTGTGAAAGAATCAATAAACATATATCTTAAATGGAAGTTGAGTGAACTTACAGTTCAGCAAATTCTTCGATCTGGCATTCTTTCCATATTTCTATACCATATATAAGTTGTTGTAGTTGAGTGTCATCAATTATAACCGAATTTCAGATTCATAATTGCTGAGCTATCGGACAGGTCTGGCCCAATAACTAACTTGACTTATATTTGGATAATAAACTAATTCTATTAATATGGAATCTCTATCTCATCTCTTTCGGAAGATAGAGAATATTCTCTAAGTTACGAATTGATAGGATGAATATTCAAGAAATTAATGTTATTAACTGCTAAACTATTCGATGGATTTGGCCCAATAACGAACTTGACCGAGATATTTGGACACTCGACCTATTCTGAAAATATGAAAACTCTAGGTCCCTTCCTTCGGAAGATAGAGAGTATACGGCCGGAGGGCCGGCGGGCCGGACATACTCAAGTTTGACCTCGAATTCTTCATCAGGAAGTCAAACCCAATCGATTGAGGCCATTTTCGGCTCGATATTCGGAAATTACAGACATTTAGACAGAACGATAGCCCGCCTGTTCCACTAGTAACAAGCGCGCAAAAACAAAAAATTTTCTGGCCTTCATAACCATAAAGTCAAATCAATGGTGACTGAAGAAATACTGAATATTAATTCAAAACGATCATATTATCTTTGAACACATAAAAAAATCAAATACCGTACCTCCTTATATTCACCCTACTTCAAGAATTCGGAAAGGCTTAGTGCTTAGCGGATTACTAAGCACTAAGATTTTCGCGAGAGTGCTCCGAAAAACAAGCACTAAGCACTAGCCTTTGAAAAGTGCTCGCGAGCACAGTGCTCGGAAGCACTAAAGTGCTTAGAGTGCTTTCACGAGCACTAAGCACAATGCTTTGGCACAGCTCTGGTAGTGAATATAACTTGAACTGACTTAACCTCATTGAAGTTCTAGCCAATTTGAGATCATTGTTTCAAACACAAAATTTGAAGCACCCTGTACTGAGATTCACTAAATTCAAGAGCTGCATGACCTTTCCATATTCTCCCACTATAACAGTCCAGGATCAGGACTAGAAATAGAAATTCTTTTTTACCAATTTATTTTCTCTCCTTGTCTATACGGAAATGATCAATCTCTAAAAATATATTAGGTCCATAGAGAATTTCGAACAATATAATAATACCAATTTTCGGATTTCAAATTTGTAAAGTTTTCCAAAAACGTCTAATAGGCACTCGAACTTTGGTCACTGTGTATATGGTAGTAGTTTACGATTTGTCACATAAGTGACATGTTAGGATTATATTGAGATAAATATTCACCTTGTAAGTACTCATTAATCCATCCACGAACTTTCTTTGGTTTTATATGTATAACTTTGTCTGCAACCCATTTTCCCTCTGAATTTGTGTAAAATCTACAGAATTGTAAAATATTTATTTAAGTTTCTCCAAGTCTTTGATCAAGCGTGGAAACCGTCTATTTAAATTGATTTATTTCAACAAGGTACTTTCATTTATTCTATTCATTTCATAATGATAGCTTGGAATAAGAAATTGAAATATATCTATAAATTTTAAAAATATTGTGGAAATAAGAAGATTATAACGTTATGATGTAAGGAATACGAGGGTTGCGTTTTCTATTTCGAGATTAGAGAGCAAAAACTAATATTCATTATCGAAAATTGCTTTATTATTTTTTAAAATATTCCCTATTAACCTCTGGGGTCTGAGTGACCCCGGCGTGTATGTTTAGTGGTACTACTTTTTTGTTTTAGCCAATACAATTGTGATGCTCCATGTAAATTTGCTTGACCTTGTTGCACTCCCGCCTACACCTTCAAACACATCAGTTTGTTTGTAACCACTGAACTGTGAACACTTGAAGTTTGTCTGGGGTCTGACTGACCCCAGTGTGGCAATTTGAGTTGTATAAATTTGAAGTGAGTTTTTCTATATTTGTGAGGATAAAACATGTCCGAGTGGCAGAAACGTCGTCCCTTGACTCAAAAAGAGGTTGAGGATGAAGTGAGAAGAATTATGGATGGTGACGACGAAGAAGAGGAGGAAATTGTAGGTGACTCTGCTTCTGATTCTGACGATCCAAACTTTGTTCTTGAACAAACTGATTCAGAATCGGAACAAAGTTTAGATGGACTCCCCGACGTAGCAGAAAATTTACCAGCCAGTGAAGACCATTCCGAAGATGACATGCCCAGTAGTTCACGCCAAAAACCGAATGTGAAAGGTAGATATTAAATTTTTTTCTCTGTTTTGACTTTACATTGGTTGACTGTACTTTTGTAGGTAAAAATGGTTATCGGTGGTGCAGTGAAGTACCTGATAGGAGAGGGCGTATGCAGGCCAAAAATATAGTTCTACATCTACCAGGACCCAAAGGTTGCTAAAAATTCGAGAACATGCCTTGAAGTGTGGCATTTACTTATGGATGAAGATATCCTAAACATGATTGTTATCCACACAAATGAAGAGGTAAGTAGAAAAGTAACAGCATTGACTGCAGCCCAGAGGCAAACGTATCATGATTCCACCAACCTCATTGAACTTCAGGCGTTTATTGGTCTTCTCTACAGAGCGGGTGTTAAAAGAAACTCTCATATCAATTTAGCAGAGCTGTGGTCGATTAGGGATGGAGATAGATTGTTCAGAGCAACAATGCCGCTGAATAGATTCAATTTCCTGCTCTCTTGTATCCGATTTGATGATAAGGCATCCAGGTTGCAGAGGAGAATAACTGACAAACTGGCACCTATTAGAGAAATCTGGGAAAAATTTATAACCAATTGTAGACTAAGTTACACGCCTTATGAATATTGCACGATCGATGAGCAGCTTTTAGGGTACAGGGGAAGATGTTCTTTCCGAATTTATATTGCTTCTAAGCCAGATAAATATGGCTTGAAGATTGTGATGCTCAATGACGCCAGAACCAGCTACATGCTAAATGCAATACCTTATTGTGGCAAGGTGACAACTGAAAATGAATCGGTGCCAGAGTATTATGTCCGCAAATTGGCAGAGCCAATAAGGGGTACAAACCGTAATAGAACCGTAGATAACTGGTTCTCCTCTGTACCTTTATTTTCAAGAATGTTATCAGAATTTAAATTGACTATGATTGGTACCATGAGGAAGAATAAAAGAAAGATACCACCATCGTTTCTTGCGAACAAAACTGCAGGGCAATCCCTTTTTGTTTTTGATAATAATAAGACGTTGGTATCGTACGCTCCAAAACCCAACAAACTTGTCATTATGCTATCTTTATTACATATGGATGACTCAGTAAACCAACAGACTGGAAAACCAGAAATTATTCACGACTACAACAGTACAAAAGGTGGCACAGATACTTTTGATCAATTATGCCACACGTATTCTGTTGCAAGGAAAACAAGACGCTGGCCACTGAGGTTTTTCTTCGATATGCTAGATCAATCTGGAGTGAATGCTAGAGTATTATATTCATTTGGGAATGATAATTCCATGGCAAGACGAATCTTCTTACGTGAATTATCATGGCAGCTCATAAAGCCCCACTTGCAGATTCGTTTTGATAAAACGACCCTTCGAAGAAGCCTCAGAGTCGAGATCGGCAGTTTACTGGAACTGGCAGTGGAAATGACAGAAAATCAACCAGCAATACTCCAAAACAGAGTAAGATGTGCCTTTTGTCCGCGGGAGAGGGACAGGAAAACGAAAGTGCTATGTAGAGTGTGCAGAAAAGCAATTTGTGACGACCATAAAGAGGCAATTTGTGTCGATTGCACTCATGATATGTGATGACCCAGAATATGAAAATAGTGCTAGTTTTGAAGAAACATACCTAGGCAAGAACAAAGGATACTCGATTATTTCATTTTTTAATTTGATGTCTGTCAAAGTATAAATTTGGATAAGACTGTTTTTTTTCATAGAAATTTGCACTTACTCTGCAAAAATCTGTTAATTTAAAAAGAATAATAATAATTTCAGTTCTTTCTCTTAATAACGTTGTTTTATTAACATGAATTGACACATTTATTTGAAGAAAACTTCATTTTTGGGTAAAATTTCAATATTACCATATTACCATATTATCAGAAACTACACTGGGGTCTGCCAGACCCCAGTGTGGTTATCATGTACCTCGTAGATATGTGTGTATATGTAGGGTTAAAATCCATACGTTTTTGCATGCGTTTGAACCAATTGTTGAAGCACTTTTGCCACTCTTATTGAGGTATCTCAAAACTTACTTTCGGTCTCATACGCGTAAATCCACGATTCGTCACCAGTCACGATGTCATTGACGTGCGTCAAAGCACCGCGATTGTATTTTTGGAGCCTTTTTTTGAGCGATTGACAAATTGTGTGGGATCCGACGCGAACAAATTTTTTTGACGATCAAATGTTCAGGCAATATTGAATGTATGCTGGTTCCACTAATGACTAAGGTTGTCTCAATCTCACGATTGGTCACATGACAATCTTACAATAACAGTCAATGGTGTTTCCGAACAACTCCTGATTTTGGACGACCATCCCGAAATTGAAAAACGACCTCGGTTGAATTCACCATACCATCGATAAACACTGGTCCTTGATGGAGCTTCATCGCCAAAAATTAAATTAAGTTCATCCATGCGCTATTGTTGAGTCAATCCACGTCGAAAATTGTAAAAAACAATAGCACGAACATGTTCATGATTTAATTCCATATTTTGGCCGAGATGAATCTCTTAAGTCACTGTAAACAACACAAATAGCGCTCGTATGTCAAAACATTCTGACTACGTATAACCTCAAAAATGTCAAGCTTTAGGATAGAGCTGTCAGTTTGTAACATCCCAGGTTTTTCCAATACAAAAATATCGTAGTCTTATTCCACCCTATGCTGATACGCCACTGGCAGTTACCAAACCGTGGAAATAAAATTCCATGGTCAGAATAAAAGAACACGGCTGTTACTGCCAAGCGGACCTGCGTGATGAGAGATGAAGAAAAAAAAAAGTGGCAAATGTTACAGTGGTGCCGTGACCAGGATAGTTGAGAAAGGTGAAAAGTGGAAACATTGAGATGTAAATAGAATACATATTGTAAATTTTGTGATTGACTATGTTGTAACCTATTTCTTGCTATGTCATTCATTATCGTGTCGTTTAAAACTTCTTGTAAACCCCTAGTTCGTATAGCTCTGCGCCTGCTGGTTTCAACATCCCTGAACAAACATCTAAGGGGCGTTCTTTGCCTCTTATTACCCATGAAGAGTTACACTGCCTGAATAACTTGTGGTCTGTTTCAGATAAGTCATATCACTTCCACATCTGATATCCAGGACCATTTATTGGTTACTTTTCTGTGACTATTTCTCAAGGATCGATCTCTTGTACCCCCTGTGATCACCATCAGGAACCCCTGTGTCCAAATAATCGTTGTTTCTATTTTTCAGAAAGATATCATCAAATCGACCCTCTGAATGATAGGAATGGTTATCAGTTACCTCTCTACCAACATCCTGAGGAATAATCTTATAGCGGCACTCCGTCACTGGCAGGGGAGTGTGTAGGGATCTCTTGGCGGCACTCTATATAGCCACGCATAGCTTAATTCACAGCGCTCGGTGGCCTAGAGGTAAGCGCTCAAGTTTCACACCGACTAGGAACTAGGTGCCCGGGTTCAACTCCCGGCGGCTCCCTCAAACTTCTAAAACCCCTGCGTCTATAGCATGGCGCACACAAGCCATACTGATGAGTCAAAATGTGTGCGCCAAGGACGAAACGCATAAGTAGGGAACATATTCGATCCTACAATCTCTTGTATCCCTGAGTTGGTGTCACTTCGATCACCTGATATCTCAGACAACTTATTAGTTAATGGTCAACAGATTCTCGAAAGGGCAATCTCTTGTATCCATCGTGACTTTACCTGAAAACAGTAAGGTTTGGATGAAATGGATTTCTGTTTCAGTAAATTGATGACACTTCAACCTCCGAATTCCTAAGAGACCTTGTTGGGTCTTATTGATAGGTTTACTTCCTTAGGGACTTTCCTGATCAACTTGAATTCATTATCTAGTAGTATGATGTCTGGATAATTTGTATTTCTGTTTTAGGATACTTCTTCACTATGGCTCGTCTAATGCCTAAACCAACCCATTGCAGCCCATTGCTATTCCAACAATCTAAGGGGCGTTTTCAAACATCAATCAAGTAATTGAATCCTGCTTTCTGACTGATCGTCTTATATTCCATCAAGATTGTTGTGAATCTTCTGGTTCCGTACGAGTTGAAGAGTCAAATTGCTATCAGCTGAGAAGTTGTTTGCGACAAAGTCACAAGTTACTGGATGTACTTGGTATGGCCTTGAATTCCAATCTTCTGATATGTCGTTAGGATACCATCCTCATCCTATAACTGAGATCTAAGGGGCTTCTAGAGACCAATTTGATAGTTATCATCCAACGGTGCTTCTCTCGTACTATCAAATAAGCTGGTAAGCACTTGATCACCATCTTATCTGTTCAAGAGGCCACCGTTAAGGTATATTTTAACATATCTAGAATATTTCCTGCAAGTCCCACAACTGCAGACATATTACGATTCAGATGAAGCTTTGTACTACTAATATCTTGAAGTTCGCTCCCACATCGGGAAACATCTGTGATCAAACTTCAAAGGGGCGACTGTAACATCCCAGGTTTTTCCAATACAAAAAAATCGTAATCTCATTCCACCCTATGCTGATACGCCACTGGCAGTTACCAAACCGTGTAAATAAAATTCCATGGTCAGAATAAAAGAACACGGCTGTCACTGCCAAGCAGACCTGCGCAAGTGGTGAGAGATCAAGAAAGAAAGAATGCAAGATGGCGGGGTGATTATCAGTTGAGTTGTGAGAGAATTAAGTTCTTTTTCGAAAGTTTCAGTGAGTGCTTGTGTGAGTGCTAAACCGAAGCCATGCTTCATTGAGTGCCGCTCGAATCTATTTTTCAGGTAGAAATCAGAGTAATTTAATTATTATGAAAGATCCATCGAGTTTACTAACCCTTTGTTGGTAAACAACATTGGAAATCTCATTGTTCAGGAAATTCATTGTTTTCGTATCAATGCCATTATTATAGAGTGTTTCTTATTTATTGTTAAATTCAATGATGTATTAGGTGGTGTTTGGGCCTTTGTCATTAATGCTGTTGTCTTGTGAATGTAATTTTTTGTGCATATAATGCTTTATTTGATTCATATAACTCTATTTCCTTTGTGCACTTAATGCTTTGTTTGATTCATATAACTCCTTATATCATGTGATTCAGTCATTTTCGATATTATTGCCCTTGAAGTTCAGGTGTCTACCATAACAATGAATGCCTTATTTTCAGCTTTCTACAATGAGTTACTGGAGTGTAACCGATCAACTTTATTTACTGTACCCTGTGGTACAATAGGAATTGCCAATCGCTCTGGGGTCTGAACCTGTGATTCAGCAGGAACATATGGAGACCTCCACTAGTGGTAGTACTAGTATGGTTGATATGGAATAATGGATGTAACCAGTGTACGTAGCACCATGGTGTTATATCGAAGGTTAACGTTGTTAAGTTACCCCTGTCTCATGTAATCATTATGTATATTTCGTACTGTTGTAATCGGTCATTTTACTGTGTAATGTACTTGCCTTGGTTATTGTTGTGTATATTTCGTACTATGTTAACTTATTCTTCTTATGATGTATCTTCTTGTTGTTGTTATGTATATTTCCTTCGGTTGATTATGTAGATTCTCTGCCTTCATTATTTATATTGCTTATTAACGGTTACCTATACTTGTTTCTGTTATTTATATCCATAATGCATTCTGGTTTTTATTATTTATTCGTGACGGATATTCTATCAAGATTTGTTGTTTATTTATACTATGATCTCGTACTGCTATCTATTTATCTATATGCACGTATTACATGATATTTCATTTAGGGGTCTCGAGATTGTGGACCATTCCTATACTGTTGTATGAGATTTCTTAGGTTCCTGGATCAAAGGCCTTGAAGGGCCGGTTCCAAACGCCTTAAGGCAAGGACCGTTACCATCATGTGCTATAAGGCATGAGAGAATATACCTTTTTTTTATCAACCGCGAAACTTTCTGTCATTTTTGCAGAGCCGCCGCTGGAACTCCATGACCTTCCCCGTGTTCCCAATTCCTTAGCGCATACAATATTATAGTTATGGCTCACATACCCTGGGGCTGTGACCATGACGATGGTCATAATTAGTCGTTTACACATTTGCCATGATTATTACCCTTGTTGCCTAATTGGAGTATATATTTGCAATGAATATTAATTTTTGTTGTATTATTGAAGTTGACATCTTTACCATGCTTATTATTCTCTTTGTATGATGGAAGTTGCTCTGATTATTATGATTACTATCTATTTTGTATTGTTATAGTATTGTTATAGCATTGATATACTTGCCTTTGCTAGCTGTAAATGATTGACTATTTAGTTTTAAACAAGTGCCCGAACATCACCTAACATGAGGGGTTTTCTGCCTGAGGCTTTCCCCTATATTTTTTTAGACCCTTAATACATAGCTGATTGTCTGGATCTAACCATTGTGTTTTATTTACCATCTTTGTTTCCCAATTATTTTCACTGATCTCAATTATCACGAACTTGAATTATTACGTAAACATAACGTAGAGCCCTACCCTTGCTAGACGATCACATTAAATGGCCAAGTCTTTGTATCTCGACTCATTCAGACTCCAATGTCGTAGTTAGTTTTAAAAATAATATTTGTCATTCTTTCCGAAAGAAAAAGTGGCAAATGTTACAACTTGGCAGATTTCAACATTGGAGTTGTCCAATCCCGAAATATGAAAAGCAACCTTTGTACTATAAAAATTTCCTCAACATAAATTCTTTGAATAGAAGAATGAAAATGATTCATAGATTAACCTGTTTGTAGTCACAAATGACAGACATACGTTTATACAAAAAACATTTTTTTTTTTTTGATAATATGACTCACTCAGGCATAATGAGATAAAAAAAATTTGAAAAAGAGTTTTACCTATAAATAGTACCGTATCCAGCACATCCAACAATGCCTTCTTTCTTAAGGGGATTATGAAGGAATCGGATTTCTAAGGGAGTTTGTCCCTCGGGTCCCAGATCGATGGTCTGTATGAGCTCACGTTTACTCCAAGAGTAAAAATTCAGTGACTGTCCATAGCACTCACTGTAATTGCAGGTAGGATCAAAACCTTTCTTTATTTGTGACGGTGCTCCCCATTCCGAAGATACCATAATGTCGAAATGTGGTTGATACCAAAAATCGTAACCGTATTTAGCAAGTTTTCCTTTCGTCCATGTTCCTTCATGAAAGCATCATAGAAATACATATTACTAGTATTGCAACAAGCACTCCATAATATAAAAAGTTCGGAATAACAAATTCGAAATTAAAAAATGAACGACATGATCTAATAGGATATTGTAACTCGATAGATACTCTGAAAATTGAATAGATTTGGCAACCCCGAACCACAGAAATCCCTTCAACTTGAATTTGAAATATTTGTCTATCAATGACTTAAGATCTAAGCAGTGGCGGCTCGTGACAATATAGTATGGTGAGGCACATATGAAAAAAAAAATAATAATGTAATATATATATAGGGTTTATGTGGCGACCAAAGTTTATATAGTGAACTCTACTTCGTCAGTTGCATAATAATATATTAAAAAAATGTTCTTCACAAATGCTTGGAATTTTTGATGAATCCTCAAATTATTTATATACACATTACTTTATTTTATTCAGCAAAAAAAGCCATTAATTTAATTGTCCAAATATATTATGAGCTTATTTTTCGATATACTAAATTGCTCAAAAATATGAAAACCATTATTATGCAGCTGTACAACAAGAACCAACGTGGAGGTGTATAGCATTCCTGCCAGGTGTGGGATGGGAATGATGAGAATGAAGGAAATCGGATCTGATCAAGTTGGAAATTTTCAAAATAACGAAATAAATTCTAAATAAATAAAATAAACTCTAAAAAAATTAACACTGAATAAAAAAATTAAAAAGGCTGTGTAAAATAGAATATATTCTGAAAGTTATAAATGAAAATTATTCTGAATTGAGTTCTTAATATTAAAATTTTTTGTAAATCAATGGAATTCTACGATTTTTCTGATCAGCGAAATGATCTATAACATTGTCAATAAAAATATTTTCGTCCTGATTTTATAAATCCTTTTTCGATCGAAATTTTAGCCATATTACTTAGCCGCGCCTGTCCAGTTGTATTTCTAATATAATTTTTAATCCTTTCCAACGCAGAGAAACTTCTTTCTGTGGAAGCAGTTATCACTGGCAAAACAATTACAAGACATAATAATTTGAAGAGTTCCGGCATACAAAATTACAAGTTCGTATCGTGAAAAAAACTTAACATTTCATAGGGATTTGTACAATTTTCTACTATATCGTTTCCGTACAGAAAAGTTAATTCGCTCTTCAGTTGATTTTTCTCTTCAATATTATATTGTGTTGTCAAGTCTTTGAGAAGCTGATGAGTGAATTCTATTTGGTATTTGGAGGAATTTGAGTTTTTTAAGAGATCGAAGAAATGTAGTTTTTCAATGTCGCAAAATCTAACTTCTATTTGAGTCATTATAATGTCCAGAATTTGAAAAAAATATTGTCTCAACTATTTTTCTTTATCTGCAAATTCAAACCCCTTACGACGTTTCGATTGTAAATCTGCGGTATTCAGTTTTCTATAAATTGTATCGAAATAAGTGCCGTTACTCCTGAATTCACGTATTCTATTCAATGTTGTTTGCAGTAAATTTCTCGCCTTTAAAATGTCTATATTGCTATTTTGTAAAACAGAAAAAATAGTATCGTTTTGATCAAAAATCAATACAAACGTTTCTAAAAAGAATATGTTCTGAGCATCTTCTAAAAAAATTTTCAAACCTATTGCTTCCCTAATAGATTTTTGATCAAAATCGCGACTATTACTATTAATTATGAAATAAAATGTTTCAAGTAACTTATCCCTATTAATGAAAACTGTATGAACGGCTCGTGATGCGAAATTCCAACGAGTTGCCACATTCGAAAGAATACGTGTTCCTCCAATTTGTTCTAACACTTGGGTACGCTTTGTTGATTTGGAAAAATATGATGAAAATCCTGACAAGGTTGAGAAAAAACTTTAACCTATTGAATTGAACTGCAAGCATTACTTAAAACCAAATTGAATACATGTGCATAGCAATGAGTAAAGATTGCTTGTGGTGCTATAGATTTAATTTTGCTTGTAACCCGTTCACTTCTCCGGACATAACACTCGCTCCGTGGTTTGTTTGAGCCACTAATTTTGAATGCAAGTCAAATTTTCCGAATTTTGAGGATAAAAATTGAAATAGATCATCAGCAGAACGCCCAGAACTAACATCATAAAATCCCATGAAGTGTTCAACAAGTTAGTCATCTATTACATAACGAAAAATGACTGATAACTGGGAATGACAGCTTATGTCAATTGTTTCATCAACTTGCCAAGAAAAAACAATGATTGTGAAATTTCGTCCTCGATTTGTTGATTCACAACAAAAACAACCGAATCAATTAATTCATTTTGAATGGTTTTAGATGTACCAGAAAATACCGATTTACTGTTGGTGTCATTTTCTAAAAAGGTTTTTGAATTTGTGTCAAATTTACTAACAAGAACTATCAATTCTTTGAAATTTCCGCGATTTAAAGACTCATTCGATTCATCGTGCCCCCTAAAAGGTAACTCTTGCATACAGAGGTGCATCGTAATATCTATTAAATTTCTTAGAATTTGTCGATTTTCTTTGACTCTTGCATTGAAATTTTCAATTTCTATTTTACGCGCATTGTCTATTACTGTGACAATATTTTGTTTCTGCTTTCTTATAACGGTAAGCTTGCAATTAGATGAAATATGCTGAGCGTTTTTATTGTGTAGCGATAGATCCCGAGATAAATTTTTCAAATCACTAAAACCACTTTTCGACCAAACTCTGTCGGAATTTCCATTAGTTCCTGCGAATAAAATGCACGGCCAACAAAAATTTTTTTTTTCAAAGTAATACTTCCAGTAAGCCAGTCGTACTTGTCATACCACGTATTTTGGAATCCCCGATTTGATTTACCGACCCCACCACTAGACACTAGAGATTTACTCAAATCTGGAACAGGTCGCTTAACTTTCTTAATTAAATATAATTTATCATCATACGAATGAGTCGAAAAATGTTGCTTATTTATTAAAAAATTAACAATATCACAAGTACACCGAATATTTTCCTTAGGAATTTCAAAAATCGCGCAGAGGCTAGCCCCGGATTAATCCTAGAACGGCTTTGCATTACGTCTCGTAGGACATCGATGTAGATAACACGCTAATTCAGTCGAAGAAGCCTGCGTTGGGCATGCCTCCAACCGTTTATTCAAAGAGGATTTGATTTGTTATGAATATACAAGGAACGTGAGATTGGGAAAAATATTGAGGAAAAAAGTGATGATGAAAGGGAATGAATTCAGAATTCTTTCAGATTTTTTTGATGAGGCACTGCCTCACCTGCCTCATAGGACAAGCCGCCACTGGATCTAAGAGAGTGTGATAAACTTCCGAAACATACCCTTAATTTCGAATGTTTTTCCATCAAGTAAGATAAAATCACCCTTGGCATTTCCACTCTTATCACCTAATGTTGAAATCATCACTTCCCCACTAGCCAAACAGTGCGTAGTATGGGGAAACGAACAATCGAATTTGTGCATATCATCAGCTTCGATAACCTGAAAATAAATGGAGGAACTCACAAAATTAAATAATGAAGGGTTTTCTAATAAAAGCTTCAGAATATTGAAAACTGCAATATAATACAGGGATATCAAGTATATGCAAGAAAACTTGTTTCCAAGAAGGGTTATTCAGATTGATATGTTGAATTATGACTCCTTATAAATCACTGAATTCCAAATATAAATTTTTAATGATAAACCCACAACATAAAAATATAATGACGACTTACACTAACAATAAGTGACATAAAACAAGGAATTTTCAACAAATATCTTGTTGCTCAATATCTGCTCCCTTTACTACAGGGGCTGAAAAGTCTCGGGCCTAACAAATAGATGGCGCTAGTTATATTGCAGTCATCTTTTTTTCAGTTAATACTCAAAAACATCCCTCTTTACAGGCTTCACTCACTTTATGCATGTTTGGTTCCCTCTCATTTTTTCCAATATCCACTATGTATATTCTATCTGATCCAAGGGCTGGCATCACTATTTTGTCTCGTTTCGCACAACATTCTTTGCCGTGACAACTGGAACAAATATTCCATCCAAAATGATGCAACTCATCATCTTTTCTATTTGTCCTAAGTCTATGAATGATCTGAAATAAAAATATTTCCTTTATTTCAGTGTCGTAATAAGTTCGTTACAGTACCAACAGTGCTGTAATGAACTAATTCATCGTTTTATGGTTGTCAGCACTGAATTTTTATCAAATTTAAACAAACGTCAAATGTCATAACTATCGATGTTCAAGATGTTCGATTCAAATTCAAACTTGGTAATTGGTCAACTTTCGTCAGTCACGGCCAAAACTCCATACAAAAGTCACTAGTATGTACCATACGAATTTCTCATTTAATTTGAGCATTTTTTCACAAAATTTGATGTAGAGAAAATATCGTCTAAAACACGTTGCAGAAGGCAATTCCAACATTTATGCCTTCGAAAACTCGCCCCTTCTTCGCTCGTCTTCGAATTTGGCATTCGTGTTGGAACAGGAGCCCATTTTGCAACCTGTTTCAAATTATCCTATTTGACCATAAGCTTCTGAAACTGAATTTTTTTTACAGTATGCACATAATAACCAAGCAGGCTATTGCAGTACGTATACCAAACTTAAAAAAAGAAGTCTAACATCAAGTTTCCGTGGTGTAGTGGTTATCACATCCGCCTAACACGCGGAAGGTCCCCGGTTCGATCCCGGGCGGAAACAAATTTTTTTCAACATTAATTTGATTTGAAAACATCAGCTTACCTGACAAAAGGTCGGTGAATGTGGATCTACATCAACTGTTGCCAAGAGATCTGTTTTTTCGTTAGTTTGGTTGGGTTGAATACAGATGACATAAACAATTTTTTCTTTTGGACCATTTCTCATCGCATCCAGCGGTGAAGGATATCCTGGACCTTGGGTTGAGAAAAAAATGATTCTAGTTTTACTTCCTCATTATATTATTCGGCATTTATCAGCTCGGTGGTAAGTTTTTTACTTACTAAATAAACATATTAATTTTTTATATGGTATGTTGGTTTACAGGGTGTCCCGTAACTCAATGTCAAGCGGTTACTGGGCGATATGTTAGGTTATACCAGTTCTAGCAAAAATAAGTTGGTTAAGTGGAAGTAGGTATATTTTTGTAGTCACAAATTTTCCAATTGTGCAGTGATTTTTTAAAACGTAATCCTAAATAATCATGCTATTGATTACAGTCACAAATTCAATTGCTTTATTTTTATTTATTTATTTTTTTTTTTAAATAAACATCCTATTGATTACAGTCACAAATGCATTGTGAGGTACAATTGTTTTATTTTAATATTTTTAATTTTTTCTTTATTTTTTTTATTTTTGTTAGAACTGGTATAACCGCCCAGTAACCGCTTGACGTTGAGTTACAGGACACCCTGTATAGCATGAACTATCCGAAGTTCTTTAAACTAGGATATATTACGAAAAACTCTTTCCGATAAAGAAATGATTTTTTATCCACCATTTTAGGCATTCAAGTTATGAAAGTAAATTGAATAAATTAACTAAGTACCTGAAATTAAATATTTTTTATATAAGCTAACAATTTAAAACGAAAGCAGGGAACACTGTATCTTTAAAGGTACTTTCCAGCAATTATCAATATATTATATTATAATAAATTTAATTATTATTTAATTAAAAAATATATTGAAAACGAGTTGACATAAAAAATCTGGACGAAACATTTAGGATAATTTTTTTTAACTTTTTCATTAAATTTGCAACATCGAGATATCAAGAAAATTTCATTCAGGACTTACATTGCAAAACATATAAAATGTGCAAACATAGGTTTATCTATAAATCACCTGGATAAACATTCAGATTTCCAGGTAGAAACAGGTATCTTGATGCCAGTTACTGTCACTGTCATAATAATAAAAAAAATATATCACCTAAGCACTATTTATTGCGAACACGCTATATATGAAGTTGCTAGTTTTAAAGATTTGAATTGCAACGCGTTTGAAAATGAGTGCCTGAGAGATAATGAACATACTTGTTTATACCTGACAACCTGTAGGTTGTCCTGATGAATTATAAAGAACGTTACATACATCTGCACTTTCTACATATTTTATACTTCAATTCCAGTATAAGAATTTTCTTATTATGTTGATGTTGCCACATTTAAGAAAAAATCATTTTTTCAAAATTAATTGAATCCATTTCTAATATATTTACTTATAAACAAAATTTATTATAAAATACGTTTTATTATACTATCAGCTTGAAGAAAGTCGATATACATAGATTCGAATCTTCTATTCAAACTCTAAATAATTGTATTTTATTTCTTTTTTTTTACGATACTGTATACATGGTGAATCAAAAATGTGTACCAAGCTTTCTTCGGGTGAGTACATTGAGTATTGAGTGTTAATTTGATATTCCACTTTGTCTCCGTAAACTGAAAAATATAGATGATTTTTATATTTCAATAAAATATTTATAATCATATGTATTTAAAAAAAAAAACTTTTTACTTGATAAAAAAATTTGTATCTACAATTTATATTGAAAAAACACGTATAGTTACTATATTATATTAAAATTTTCGAAACGATAGTTATAAAAAAAATTAAAATGACCTTTGAAATTTGTTAAGTAAAAGAGCCTGTATACTGTCTTTGTTTGATGTTAATAATAATGATGCCAGTAATAGAGAAGTTATGAGAACCATAAATTTCGCACATTTTTCAATCCTCTTTTAAATCAATTCAATTGAATTTCTCAAAAATCCCGACAATATTATATTTAATCTATTCTAGTTTATTGGGTTTTTGAGATCCCTTCAATACAAAACTAATCTGGAACAACCTGTACATATTCCACATTAAAAAATGGAAACATTTTCAAAAATTTCGCTGAACAATTTTGATTGTGCACTACTCATTAATGTAAGTAACTTATTTTGCTTAGTGAGTACAAAGTATAGAATTTAAAAATGAATTAAATATCATCCAAGAAAAAAATGATATTAATTGACTTCTGTAAATGAAAAATACTATTCATTTATCACGAAAAACATCCTTGAAAATCAGTGAAAATACAATTGTCTTAACAGAGCGTAGGTACCTACCAATAATAAATGTATATACCTAAGATGAATATACAGCTCACCTGTCATTTCGAGAAATCCCAAAATGTCTCGGATCCACCTGTAGCCTTATGATCACTTCCACTAACTCATACAAAATGAGAAATCTCTGCTTCGTTTCTCTCAGTTTATAAAAGGTTGTCGTCCGATTGTTTACTCTATCCATTACAGACAGTTGTTGTTATGCACGATAAATAGGATTCCTATCTTTAATGAATTTATGAGACAGTGGAGTACCTACTTCAACGTCTTTTACGTTATAGAATAATTATATGTTAGAGATTTATGTAATATTAATGTTATTTTTATTATTTTTAAGAATGCAAATATCTTTGTGTTTTATTTCGAGGAGATGCGTCACAGGCTTGAAGGAAGCTCAGGGTTGGATTCAGGGCGTGATTATCATTCAAGGATCGCTCAATTTAAATTTTAAGTGCATAACATTGTTACTAGATTAGCAAATAAGGTTGATCTAATCATTTAATTGGTGATGCAAGAGATATTGAAGTAAATTGTGTGTAATTTGATTATTCTGATGCAACTCTATGATTTCTGAAAAGAGTTTTTTGTTCCTAGCGAAGTTATTCTTTTGATCTCAAGCTTCACAAGATATTTGCTGTCAAACAATATTTCCTGTCTGAACAAAGGTTGATCTAACGGGCTACCTTACAAGGGTTGCCTTTTATATTTCGGTATTAGACAACCCTAGTTTTGCATTCTGCCAACTAACAGCTCTATCATAAAGCTTGAAATATAAGCGTTATTTGTGTTGTTTACAGTAACTTAAATTATTCATCTCGCCCAAAAATTTGAATTAAATCGTGAGCATTTTCGAGAGACTATTTTTTACAAGTTTCGACGTGGAGTAACTCGACATCAGTGCATCGATGAACTTAAATCAATTTTTGGCTATGAAGCTCTATCAAGGACCAGTGTTTATGGATGATATGGTGAACTCAACCGAGATCTTAGTTCATCGTCGTCCAAAATCAGTTGTTGTTCAGAAAACCAGTGATGTTGTGCGCCAACTGATATTGCAAGACCGTCATGTGAGATTGGCATTAGTGGGACCAGCATACATTCAATATTGCATGAACATTTGACCGCCAAAAAAATTTGGATGCCACACAATTGGTCAATCGCTCAAAAAAAAACATTTTCAAATCGATTATTACTATTGGCATAAATGAAACGTTGTAAGATACAAGAACAATAAAGATATCATTCTAAATGACTTCCATCATCAAAAATCTCTTGTAATCAATTTCAAAAGTTCTCTAAAACATCTAAAGAAACTCCAATCTTAAATTTAAAAAACGTAAAAACCTTCTGAGGTCAGGAATTTCTGCGGGTTTGTTCTGAGCGGCCGGCAGGTCATACTTAAAACAAGCTCGTAAAAAAAACTCCTATATCTACTCGTGGATTTACTCTAAAAAGATGAAATTCCAGAATACGCAATATATCAACCATGAATGCGCAATTTTTTTGTTCAGATCCGATGAACATCTCATGAGTAATATCTGATATTTCTGAAAAAAGTTTTAGGAATTTTAGAAAATTTTCTAGCCTGAATATTTTCATAATATTCGGCAGAATAATTTGTTCCACTTTATTCCGAAGATTTTCAAGTTTCAAATCGATCCCAATATGAACTTCAACTTGCCGGCTAGCAGGGCACACTCAAGTTTCATGGATTCTTCGTCATGAAGAGACAAGACATTCGAAAATTACACTCATTTGTGAAAATGACCGCACGTTGCTCTGCTAGTTTTTTCAATTGAAACAATCCAACCAAAAATCTAAAGCAACAAAAAAAAAATTTATCAATACAGTTGATGCTGAGTTCCGGGCCTTAGTGAAGTACTATTCTACATTTTTCGAAACCATTTATTTCTCAAACAATGAATAATTGACAGCCACTAAATATTTTATGATTCATGGAAGCAATGAATATGATACTCTGTGGTTAAGTTTGTTTTGATAAGTTCGCCAACAATATTCAAGGTCATTGTGAATTAGTCCAGTAGTACCTTATGTTGTAACATATTGCCATCGTTTAAAAATCTTTAAACGATGCTATTAGTTATAAGTATGAAACAATATACATTTCCTGTGTTTTATTTTTATATAGTTAAGTCGAAGAGGCAGTTAAGAAATTTATGTTTGGCATTAAAAATTAATTGTGATTTTCTCAGTTGGATTTTTGTCATAACAATTATATGTTCATCGATTGCGTAGATAATTCTTTATTGACTTGCAAAAATTTAGCGATTATGACTTTGAAAAACTAAAACTTATGCTATTTACTTCCGATCTCTGTAATTTGATATTAGCAGCAATACATAATAAATAAATAGCTATTTGATGTAATTTTGTTATCTCATAAAATATAAAAATCATTATTTAGAGTATGAGATGCAACTATGATGATATTTCAGCACAATTTATTACCAAAAACAATATAATCAAAATTTCGTCCTAACCTTATGAGCTTAAATGATTTTGATGTTATTAAAAAATTTCATAAACTATTTTGTTTCAACGTTATTCAAGCGTCCTTCAAATTAAAAGCCCAAATTTGAGATGATCATAACTAGCCAAATATTTAATGGCTGTTGTCTAATAATGTACTTATCTGAAATGCCTCGACGATTGTTCTAAAAATAAGAAAACTGTGACTGCCTCTCAGAGCTAAAGCATGCCATATTCGATTTCGAATACGGATTCTTCATCAAAGTGACCAATCTTATCGTGTGTTGCGATTTTTTGTTTTATATTTGAAGAAAATAAGCTTGAAAAAACCATACGAACAAAATGATTCCATTTTCGTCTGTCTCCATCTATCATCGGACTGCTTTACTGAAATAAGTTAATCATGTTACTCTCTTTTCGGTGCAACTTGTAATTTACCTACTCGCCGAGAGATGGATGCACAGGAATTAATTTAGTCATTGAGTCTATATTGAATTTTGGGATTTACGTACCTATATGATGTAATTTGAAAACCAAATCACCCCCGGCAAATTTTTCTTAAAAATCGACCACCGACTTTGGGATTGATGTTGCATTGCGCGCTTTTGCGGAAATTTATAACCCCTGGGTTACCTGGGATAAATGTAGAAAATGTGTTATGGGGTAGATGAAGGCAACGCTCTTTATTAGATTGAAATAATTCAAGGATAAGAAATTCCATATAAAATATGATAACATCATTCATTAGATTAGCACAGAAAATTGGCTTACGTAAGATGATGATAGTAGGTCAGAAAGACCATAAAAACGTACTGACGTGTTCTCAGGAGCTTTTGCGTGCTTATTCTGAACTCTTTCATCCGAATATTGAAAAATGTGATAGTTAAACAACCACTACATAGTGCAGTCAAAATGATGGTGAAATCGGCTTTTTCGCCTATACGGCTGATTTTATATGGAAATAATCAGAAAAAAGCGTAGACAAGGTAAAAAAATTACCAAAAACTGGGAAGGGGGTGTGAAAAAAATGAAAAACTACCCCAAAATACGATGTTTCGTTTAAATTTGCGCAATAACAACGAATTTTAAATTTGGCGCTCGATGAAATGACTACCTGAACGCTGAACCGAACAACTGGCAGATATTTGCCAGGGTTGGACTCTCGTCTCGTTTTGTTTTGTATTTATTACATCGAACCCGCCTAGACTATAATTTTGAGTTGTATCGGAAATCGACAGTTTGGGTAAAACGATGTTCGGTGTTCTAGTCTGATGTGCTAGCGATTGCGAAGGGTTTTCATGAAATTTTATCACGAGACGTTACATATACGATGTCGCATGTTAATTGTCTCCCATTCATTAATGCACCACCATCCAGTTTGACCACATTACACACAGCTTTGCTTTATATGCAGTTGAAGAAACGAAGAGGAATAAAAGTAGGACAACTTTTGCAGCATTCGATCAGCCTCTTTATTTCAAAGCTAAATCATCACTGCAGTCGGACAATCCTGAATTTAGGAATATTGCTGTGACATTAGGAGGGTTCCATTTATTGATGTCATATATGGGCGCCATTGGCTTTTTCATTTTTTTTTGTCATTTAGACAGTCAGAATGATGTTGAAACCGGGGTTTTCGCCTATACGGCTGAATTTATATGGAAATCATCAGAAAAAAACGTAGAAAACTGTGGGCAAAGTAAAAAAAATTCCAAAGTCCTGGAAGGGGGTGAAAAAAAATGAAAAACTACCCCAAAATACGATTTTTCGGTTAAATCTCGGAAATATCAAAAAAAGTTTCAAATAAAAGTTGTAGAGTGGAAAATTCTTGTCCAAATTATGTCCTTCATCGTTCTCGAAAGTGAATTTGTATACTGATAAACAGCGTATTTCTTTATTTGCGCAATAACAACGAATTTTAAATTTGGCACTCGATGAAATGACAACCTGAACGCTGAACCGAATAATAATAATAATAATAATAATAATTTATTAATTCTTTCTGACATTAAAAATGTATAGGACAAGTCAAACAATTTGCAACTACAAATTATCAGCAAAATATTCACTTACGGAGTAATAACTTTTTTCCAAGAGTTTGTCTTTAACTGTTATCTTAAACTCTCGGTAACAGAGTAATCGTATTCTTTTTGGAAGATGGTTAAAAAGTTTTACACATTGATAAAGGGGAGACATTTCAAACTTAGTCGTTCTGTGCTTTGGGAATAACATTATTGTTTCATTCCTAGTATTGTAGTCATGAAATACTTAGACTTGGCAAAGCGATTTTCGTTCTCTTTAGCATACAAGAGGCATCTGAAGATGAAGATCGATGCAACAGTTAAAATATTATGAGCTTTGAAATAAGGCCTACAAGAAGTTCTAGGCGCGATGTTGAAAATCATGCGCAAAACACGTTTCTGAGCTATGAACACTCTACAAACATCGGTCGAGTTACCACGTAACATTATATTATAAGTGATGTAGCTGTACACAAGACTGTAGTACACATTTATTAGTGACTGTTGGGGAATCAAATTTTTAACTCGACTAATGGCATAAAAGGAACTGTTTATTTTCTTGCAGACATAATGTACATGCGAGCACCATCTCAGATTCTGGTCTAGGTATATTCCCAGAAATCTCGTAGTCTCCTTAGACTCTATCACATTATCAGAATGCCATATTGTTAATTTATTCAGATCTGAATTTTTGTTTTTGAAATACATGCATTCAGTTTTGCTGATGTTGATCATTATGCTGTTTTGATGGCACCAATCTACAAAACACTGTAGCAGCAGCTGACAAAGTCTCCGTAGTTCCTCAAACGTCTTGGCCGTAATTACAACTGAAGTGTCATCAGCAAACAGGACTAATCTCATTATGCTCGAAATAATCTCAAAATCTGAGTAACCTGATATCAAACAAAGTATGGTCTTCAAATTTCTCGGTAGGTCATTAACAAACAACAAGAACAGAAGTGGCCCCAGTACAGAACCCTGAGGGACACCCAAATTTATATTCTCTTCCTGAGAGTAACATTCACCAACCTTGACCAGGATTTTTCTATTTTCCAAATAGCTCCGAATCCATGTAAGAAATATACCTCTGAATCCGATGTTGTAACATTTATCAATGAGGAATTCGAGGGAGAGACCTGCGACGAACAAGTCCTTGTCCAGGCAATCGTGCACGAACTCAACGAAAGATAACGCTGCAGTGTGGGTAGAACGACCAGATCTGAAGCCGTGTTGGGCACTGTCCAAAAGATTAAACTTGACTATGAAATTTATCATTCGGTTGTATACAATCCGTTCGAAAACTTTGGAAAAAACACTGAGGACAGAAATTGGTCTGTAATTAGCTATATCGTGTATATCATTTTTTTTATAAATTGGAAAAACTATGGCTCTCTTCAAGAGATCTGGGAACACGCTTGAACTTATGGATAAGTTAATGACATGGGCTAAATGAGGTGCAATTTCAGGACATATCATTTTCAATACACGAGCAGAAACATTATCAATTCCCGAGCACTTATTATTTTTCAGTGTGTTAACTACATCGATCACCTCGCAGTCTAAGACCGGCAGAAAAAGAAATTGCAGTTTACAATGGGAGATGTAGTGCAAGCGCTAGATGGGCTTGAGCTATAATAGTTGTTCAGAGCTCTTATAGTTACTGTGGAAAAATATTCAGCAAATACACTCGCCAGTTTTTTCGGGTCTTTATAGGAAGTACCATCAATAATCAATTCGGTGGGCTTGAAGTTTTGCCCGTTCGGCCAGTTTGGGTATTCACGATATTCCACACTGTTTTGTTTCTGTTGTCAGATACTTGAATGATGTTATTGTAATATCTAGATTTAGTTTCTTTAATTAGAGAATTATAAGAGGATTTCGCTTTTCTATAATTATCACAAGTGGATTGGCATTTTATATTATTACGCAACCAAAGAAGGTTATTCAAATTTCGCTTTGCCAAACGTATCTCTGGAGTGATCCACAGTTTATCGTTTTCGACATGACTAGAACATGGAATTGATGGGCAAAATCTTTCAAAACCATTCTCAATAAGTGATATGAATGTACCAAAGCATTCGTTTACATCGTTAGCACAATAAATACAATTAAAGTCACAATATTTGATGAAATTATGAAAATTGTCAAGATTTTGAGGGCTCAAATCCCTGACCAGTTTATGTGAATTGGTATTTTTGCGAATTGAAGCAACTGGAAACCTAACTGAAATAACTCTGTGGTCACCAATGTGAGCCTCGAAAACCTCAACAATTGACTTGGGAAAATTTTCACCAGTCAAGACGTAATCAAGCTTGGAAACGGACATGTGACCATTAACATTCGTAAATACTCTTGTTGGAGCATCTGATGAAATATTTAAATTATAGCATTCAACTAAGTCTAAGAATAAAGTTCTGTTTGGACATTCAATATTCAAAAAATCAATGTTTATATCTCCACAAACAAGTAGAATATCACCTGATTTGGAAACACGATCAACTGTGTACGAGAACTGTTCAAGAAATGAGGTAAAGTTACCTGATGAAGGTCGATATAAACTAAGTATAGTATATTTGCAATGCACCACTTCAACCATAATTCCACACACTTCAAACACCATTTCCTCGGATTATTTTGACACCGACAGTTTTTTTGTGGGTATTTCCTCTCTTACATAGATTAAAGATCCTCCATGTAATCTGTTGGGACGACAATAAAAGTCAGCTTGAACATAACCAGGAATAATCATTGATCCAATACTTTCAGGACTACACCAATGCTCCGCGATGCTAACAATGTCAGGTTTTCTTTCGTTGAAGAGGACCTCAATATTGTCCAGTTTATTAGACAAACATTGTACGTTAATTTGAAGTATTGTTAGTTCTTCTTTTACATGCGAGGAGGTGGCACATCCCCTTGCAAAACTTCGTCCGGTGGACGGTTGGCTTTCCTCATTTGAAAAAACCGATTAATATTAGCCTTGTTAGGCCAATTCTCTCCATTAAGTGCTTTGTCATACTGTGAATTTGGAATGAGGACTTTGAACGAAGAATAGCTTTCCGGGTATTTAGATTTGAGTTTCTCACATTTCACCTCCGAGAAATTTCCTTTCAAGAACCGATGAAGATCTTCAGCTGTTGTTTCCGGTTTCAGATTCGAAACATGAAAAGCTCTGAATTTTTCAATACCTTCAACAGAAGTATTACCGGAGCTACTCCCGACTACTAGAGAACGACTTCGTTTGGTTGTTCTCCTCCGTGAAACGAGGGTCCAGTCATCTCCCTTACTTTGTATTGGCTGTTGCTGTTTTGATGCCTTATTGGATTTAATAATCTCAGAATAGGTTTTATCTGCACTAATTCTGACTCCTTCAACAGATAAATTAGAGGTAATATTTTTACTAGTTGTAGTTGGCATTGCGGTTTTAGTGGTGAAAAATCTGTTGTTAGAATCGCATATTTGAACTTGATCTCCCGTACTCACCGGTGGAATATGTGCCGGCAATTCATTATCTCCAATGTTAACCGATGGAATCATGTTGTATTGCTTTTTCAGGTCTGAGATTTCCCTGTTTTTATCGAGTATTGTTGTCTCAAGTGAAGAGATTTTGTATTTTAGTAGAGAATTATTCTCAATCAACAATAAATTTTTCGCTTCTGATTCAGAAATTATTCTGAGAAGAAGTTCTTGATGTGTTGACTCGTTCGTAATAGACTTTCCAGCAGTAGTATCCGACATTGGGGATATTTCACACGTAGATTCACTTTGACATACTATGATTTCGTCACAACATTTTTTATCTATTAGCACAACTGGGATGAAAAATTTTTGTGCAGATTTTGCAGTTAACAACATTTTTAATTACATTTCGTTTGCATATACCACATTCAGGAACCGGTATCTGCAGAGACTCGCTAAATCCGACTTTCTTACTCAACGACATGATCGTGAACATCTGGCAGATATCTGGCAGATATTTGCCAGGGTTGGACTCTCGTCTCATTTTGTTTTGTATTTATTACATCGAACCCTAGACTATAATTTTGAGTTGTATCGGAAACTGAAAGTTTGGGTAAAATGATGTTCGGTGTTTTAATCTGAAGTGCTAGCGAATATGATATAGATTCTTCGATGGAGGCTAGAAGTGATATGAAAAATAGAAAAGCCAAAAATTGGATAAATATTAAAAAGAAAATTTTGTAATTTGACGAATCTGAAATTCAAATTTTATTAATTCAAAAACAAAGATAGTTTTCAGCCGCTATCGTGAACAAATTCTTAGCTGAATTTCCTTAAGATGCGTACGATATACGAATAATAATTTAGACATAGGTAGATATGTTTATGATAGTAATATAATAGAAATTCTTCGAAGGAAAGAAATTTATTCAGAGTAATGGGACAAAAAAGGTTAGTTTAAAATTGGTGTTATTATTTGAAGAGCAATAGCATTATTGAATAATAATTAAAGTTTCTGCATCGAACGATACCAGGAAAAACAGTTATTTCATTTTTACTAATAGTTCTTCAATTAAATGCATCAATATCATCTCCCTCAGCGTAATCTAGATCCCATTCGTCTTCATCGACCTCAGAGTTCATTTCTAGTCGGTTTATCAGGTCAGAGACATTTTCAAAAGTAATGCCGTTACACATTTTGCAAAACCTTGTACACTTCAGTCCTGCTTTCTTGGAACTGCAGAGAGAATATCACATTTTCCATTAAGGCTGCAGAATATTTAAAAAAAATGTGAATCAATTAAAACAAGAATAAGACAGAATTTCTGAAATTTGTGAAAATAATAAAACTAGGGTGTGAATGAATTTGAGACTCACATCATTCAATAATTCCTGTGGAGCTACTGCTTTGGTCATCATTTTAGGAAGTAGCATAAAATGTGATCTAGGACAACCCCAATGTTTAGGTTTCAACGACGTCCTAGCAAAAAAAAAAATTGATAATTAACTCGTCTGGTGTGTTCAATATTCCAACATGGAGGGGTTTTCATGAAATTTTATCACGAGACGTTACATATACGATGTCGCATGTTAATTGTCTCCCATTCATTAATGCACCACCATCCAGTTTGACCACATTACACACAGCTTTGCTCTATATGCAGTTGAAGAAACGAAGAGGAATAAAAGTAGAACAACTTTTGTAGCATTCGATCAGCCTCTTTATTTCAAAGCTTAATCATCATTGTGCAGTCGGACAATCCTGAATTTAGGAATATTGCTGTGACATTAGGAGGGTTCCATTTATTGATGTCATATATGGGCGCCATTGGCTTTATCATTTTTTTTGTCATTTTGACAGTCAAAATGATGTTGAAATCGGGGTTTTCGCCTATACGGCTGAATTTATATGGAAATCATCAGAAAAAAACGTAGAAAACTGTGGGCAAAGTAAAAACAAATCCAAACTCCGGGAAGGGGGGAAAAAAATGGAAAACTACCCCAAAATACGATTTAAATATCAAAAAATGTTTCAAATAAAAGTTGTAGGTCATAAAATTTTAGGCCTACCTCTCTTCGACCATTTTTCCCCTAAAACGCATCCTTTCACCCCTAGGACGGTATAAAGGATTTAAAAAATAAAAATTTAATAAAAAATATAAAAAATCGAATTTTTGAAATTTTTTTTTCATTTTCTTAAAAAAATCATAAACAATAATCGCAGAGAAAAAAATTTTTTTTCATCCCTTCTATTAAAACTGAACGGGGGGAAACGGAGTAACCTCAATATTTCACTCAAAATGGGTGATATTTAAAAAAATTTTTTTTTTCAATTGATTTCAAAATTTTTTTATTAAAAAATTTAAAAATCTGATTTATATACATTATTTAAAGCCATTATTCAATCTCCATCTATTTTGGCAATTATACATTTGTCGTTGATGGGGGTTGGTTTTGCGACAAGTGGTGTGGTCTCGTGGAAAGACTTACAACCAAATTTTCGGTCTCTACTTGTCTTACATCGCCAAATTTTTCCGAGAAGATGCTGTTGTAATCTTTGATGGATACCGGGATGATATAATTGGTGTAAAATATTATGAAAGATTACGTCGTAAGGAACAATGCATGGCAGCTGATGTAGAAATTGCCTTAGATTAATTAATGATCACTACACAAGCTGAATTTCTAACAAATATTGCGAACAAATTTAAATTTGTACAGTTTTTATCAGCATATTTAATTGAAAATGGTGTTAAAACAGTAGTGGCTAATGAAGATGCTGGCAGCTTGATTGTAAACACGGGAATTGATATTAACAATCGCAGAAGCTCAGCAGATCCACCAGTTGTTGTGGTAGGAAACGAAGTCGATTTGTTCTTGTTGCTCATTGGCCTTACTCCGGAGGACAATATGATGTATTTTTACAAAATTACATCAACTGGTAAACAAAAGAAAACACAGTATTCAACAAAGTATTATAAAGAATTCAAACCTTTTATTTTGTTTGCTCACGCGTTTGCCGGTTGTGATTCAACGAGTGCTATTTACTAGTATAACAAAGGGACAAGAACGATATTCGGTTTACTACAAAAAAATGAAAAATTACGCGATTCTATTTCAATATTCTACAAGCAGGATAGCAATGTAGATGACCTTTACGTTGTTGCTGAAAGAATCATGGGCCATTTATAAGCTAAAAACGAGTGGAATGAGTTACCAATAGATAGCTTAGATACCTACTATTCAACGCTTCATTAGCTTAGGTTAAAAAAGAAATATTGACTTCATTGCCTCCTTCTCAATCAGCATTAATAGAACACGTCAAAAGAGTGTACTTTCAAATTCAGCACTGGTTAGAAGTTTCCCTGGATGCTGAACGATGGGGCTGGAAACGAAACAACCAATTTATGATTCCAATCAAGTCCGAACTGGAACCTGCTCCAGAAGATTTACTAAAATTGATAAGTTTAATAACGAACTTTTTATTAACGACTGAAAATATTGAAATATCATTCTACATATTAGTTTTTTAGTTAAATATACACCCACCATTAACGTTCCAAAATTCTTTCAGGTATCATGCACATGCGCTAAAAGTAAGTGTGAAAAAAATTCTTGTTTATGCAGAAAAGCCGGCCATCTCTGTACTTACATGTGTACAATTATTAATTCAATAAATATCTCGAAGCGAGTTGCAAAATTATCTATATTATTAAGAGAGTAAGCAACATTTTGTAGCCAGTGTATTTATAGGATATAATGAGTTTTTTAAATGAAATTTATTATCAATTTGGCATCATTGGAAAGGTTGAGGCCTGAATTAATGCTTTTTCGATTTTTCTTATGCTTTCCTAAAATAGTTTGTTTATTATGAAAAGTTTTCGAAGTTGTTAGAAATAAATACGAATTCAACGATAAACAGAATTTATTTATTTTGTTTTTATTATGTATTTTATTTTTTGTATTTATTGTATTTTATTACTTACTTACCTTTTGAGATATTTGCAAAAATCTAGCATCTAGAGAGCCCCACGTTGGGCACCATTTTGTAGCATTCTTTCGTTGAAAATACCAGAATACTTACAAAAATTTATAGTGCCCTCCTTTCTCGTTAAGGAGAACACTTGCCACAGCTCAGTCGGGTTGGGAGTGGATTCTTTTCTTGAGTGGCCAGGTATAATAAAAAAATAAGCATGAAATATGCAATCAGGCAATGCCTTATATTATCTTACCAGGACAACAATATAATAATTAAAGTGAACAAATTACGATAGGAAACGTAATGTGTAAAAATGGCCTACGGAGTTCGAACCCAGATGTATTACAATAATAAATTATTTAAACCTTATGGATATGCGACGCCAACATCATCATAATCATTGCCAATTGAATCATAAATAATAAGAGAAATATAATAGCGCCTTTTCAGCGTTCACAAGGATCAAAGTTCAACAATATTTTTGAGATAAACAATAAATGGGTTGATACTCAACCTGGGGTAGAATGTTGCTGTGATTTGGTCTCAATCTCCTAGCAAGAGTAAAGTTGCTCCAAAGTTGAAAGGAGAAGATGGCATGGAAGAGACCAGCAAAGAGGGATGGTTCCCTTGACGGTAAAGCCTATTAAGTTAATATAAAAAAATCAATTCGTGATGATACGGAATTAAAATACTGACCTCGGTTGTTGTGTGGCTTTTTTTTGTCTGTTAATGTTCGATTGCTTTTATCTCGGATTCCGGAAAATTATTATCAATCCAGATAATAAAATTTTAAGCACCTTGCAGGTAAATGTTGTATCCCAAAATTTTGGATTACAATTTGTTGAAACTTCAAAATCAAAAATAACAATACAAATTGCCTTTCTTCATTCGCCTACGCATTAACTCGTACTGAAAATATCATATGTCTTTTTAATTTCCGATATAAACGCCGGTACATATTTCTTAGGTCTATCGATTCCGTGATTTCCACATCGGGATGATGGAATGAAATCGGGTGTTATCTCTCGCGTATTATATTGTACAGGGCATACACAAAAATTGAACTGCAACAATATTGATGCATTTAATTGAAGAACTATTAGTAAAAATGAAATAACTGTTTTTCCTGGAATTATTCGATGCAGAAACTTTAATTATTATTCAATAATGCTATTGCTCTTCGAATAATAACCAATTTTAAATTAACCTTTTTTGTCCCATTACTCTGAATAAATTTCTTTCCTTCGAAGAATTTCTATTATATTACTATCATAAACATATCTACCTATGTCTAAATTATTATTCGTATATCGTACGCATCTTAAGGAAATTCAGCTAGGAATTTGTTCACGATAGCTGAAAATTATATTTGCTTTTGAATTAATAAAATTTGAATTTCAGATACGTCAAATTACAAAATTTTCTTTTTAATATTTATCCAATTTTTTACTTTCCTAATTTTCATATCACTTCTAGCCTCCCTTGAAGAATCTATATTGCATTCGGTAGCACATCAGACTAGAACACCGAACATCGTTTTACCCTAACTGTCGGTTTCCGATACAACTCAAAATTATAGTCTAGGGTTCGATGTAATAAATACAACACAAAACGAGATAAGAGTCCAACCCTGGGAAATATCTGCCAGATGTTCGGTTCAGCGTTCAGGTAGTCATTTCATCGAGCGCCAAATTTAAAATTCGTTGTTATTGCGCAAATAAAGAAATACGCTGTTTATCAGTGTATAAATTCACTTTCGAGAACGATGAAGGACATAATTTGGACTAGAATTTTTCGATCTATAACTTTTGTTTGAAACTTTTTTTGAAATTTCCGAAATTTAACCGAGAAATCGTATTTTGGGGTTGTTTTTCACAGTTTTATACCCCTTTTTCTGATTATTTCCATATAAAATCAGCCGTATAGGCGAAAAACCCGATTTTACCATCATTTTGACTGGACTATACAATGAATGTGTAAAACCTAGAAATAATGATTATCCCAGAACGATATTGGAAAGGGCGAAAGAAATAACAGAAAATCAGCGTCATTCCTTGTGAAAGGTTTGTCAGAAAAAATGAAAAGGATTGGAAATAGGTAAGAAATATAACAAGCGTCTTCAAATCACAAAATACATTTACGGCTAATCTAACAGAACATTAAACCTGATAACGATAATCAAAATACGAAAAATTGCATCTATGAGATACCATGCGAATGCTGAAGATCTTTATCCGAGAAAGAAACGGCTGTTGAAAGTGAGAATAAAAGAAGATCAGAATCTCTCTCATATGTTAGACACAGATAGACTAACTTGGTCCATCATGCTGTGGATGAAAATCACCTGTTAAAATGGAACGAAACATCATATCTAAAGAAGATAAGCCAACAAGTAGAAAATTCAAAGAGGCAGCATGAATATCGCTTTCACTCCTATCAATTGAGTTGCCCAAAGTTTGGAGGCCAATTCTTCGAAGTAACTTGAAGAAGTCTTCAAACCACCGGTAAGTACAAATTCTATCTAGTTTCCGTAGTTCTGTCAAATTTGGCATTTATTAGGGTAGATTGAAAATTTTTTCGAACTTGTCAGCTTTTTTAAAAGCTAATTTTTACCTTGAAAACGACAGGAGATGTCGGTTGAAACGTTGGGAAGCAGAACAATTTTCGGATGATGTTTAGAGCCAAAAAAAAATTCTACATATTCTGGAAATGTTGTTATTTTTTACAATAGTTAAAATTTAGACTAATTCAAATGTTTTGGAAAAATTCGTAGTTGAACAACACTTTGTACGTCCATGAATTTATTCCCAAAACCTATAATGATTGCATAAATTCCACACTGTATTATTCATAACACAGGCCTACAAAAAAAAATTTGTTTTTGGCGCCTAGAATTTTTGAGCTGATTTTAACTATATGTTTATTGCTGAATCTAAATATGATAGCAGTTTTTCTGTATCAGCTCTAGATTTTTAGAAAATAAATAATAATAATAATAAATAAAAATAAAAGTCTGAAATTCGGAGTACCAATGGTTTGGAGAGAATCAAAAAATCACTTCGATGACTATTATTTCTGCCTAGTAAATATTACTGAAATCAATCGAAATAACCGTAACAAGTGGACTTATGCAGATTTAGTCTATCCCTCACTCAGAAGAAGTGCCAATTCCAACTTTTTAGCAGCTACCGGAACTCTGTGAGGACACATGTCTCTGTGATCAGAATTCTGACACTACTGAAGGTGACAGTGATTTTGAAACGATGTCATCAATTCCCCAATGTTTCAACCAAGATGAGTTAAATGACCTCACTAGAGATCTCAACCTGTCGAAAAAAGCTTCTGAATTACTAGCTTTAAAAATTTACTTAAACCAGGAACGAAAATTACATTTTATCGCACAAGGCAGATAGATCTGCTACCTTTTTTCTCTGAAGAACAAAATCTTGTATTTTGCCATGCTATTTGAGAACTCCTGGTAAAAATAAGTCTTCCTGAACATTTTCCGGATGATTGACGCTTATTTATTGACAGCTCAAAACGAAGTTTAAAATGTGTTCTTCTACATAATGGGAACAAATATGGCTCAATACCAATTGCTCACTCAACGAAAATGAAAGAGCAATATGACAACATAGCTTTGGTTTTGGAAAAAATAAAGTATCATGAACACCAATGGGTGATTTGTGTAGACTTAAAAATGGTAAACTTTCTCCTTGGACAGCAAAGTGGCCGCACCAAGTATCCTTGTTTCTTGTGCCTCTGGGGTAGCAGAGACGAAACGCAACACTGGGTTAGAAAAGAGTGGCCTAGAAGAGAAAACATAGATGTTGGGGGTCCTCTAGAGAAAATCATATTTCCACCCCTGCATATCAAGCTGGGTCTAATGAAGCAGTTTGTGAAGGCTTTTGATAAGAATGGATCATGCTTTGCATATATAGGGAAAAAATGCCTCAGCAGAGTAAGGAAAAATTAAAGCAGGAATATTTGATGGCCCACAAATAAGACAGCTGATTAAAGACCCTGACTTCATAAATTCAAGGATTGAGATTGAACAAAATGCCTGGAATTCATTTGTATCATTTGCCCAAAATTTTCTGGGTAGACACAAAGCTGAAAACTATGTTGAATTAGTCAATGAGATGCTGAATAATTTCAGATCACTTGAGTGTAACATGGGCATTAAGGTGCGTTATTTACACAGCCACTTAGACCGTTTTCCTGATAATTTAGGCGACATTAGTGAGGAGCAAGGTGAAAGATTTCACCAAGATATCAAATGTATGGAAGGTCGCTATCAAGGAAGATGGGATACTCACATGATGGCAGATTACTGCTGGTCTTTAAAACGGGATTGTTCTAAAATGCATTCAAGAATGTCACGCAAAAGAAGTTTCCGAAATGTTTAGTGAGTAATTGGTTTAAATGATGACTTTTTCTGTTTTCTATAGTATATAATGAATAATATCTGTAATCAATATAATAATAGCGATAAGATCGGGAACCAGAGAAAAAAATCGAAAATGGTCCCGTCAGGGACCCGCGAGGCGTAGCCGAGCGTGAGGCCCGCAGGGCCGAACCCGGGGCAATCTTAAAACAGATCGAAAAGGCGTATCCTCTTCTAGGAGAAGCGACCCCGAAACCCGCCCCGGGCGCTCTTAAAGTGCCCGGAAATTTTCAAACGAAAATCGCGAAATCGGCCATTTTCGCGAAATCGCCCAGAGGCGAAAAACGGGAGAAAGTACTCCTATGAAGCCGAAGCATCTCGCGGGGAGGGGGGGGTCGCTTTTTCTGGACGAGGAACGTCCCCATGCGTGGCTACGAGCTCAGCCGCGGAGCCCCTCGAAATCTATACGAAAATTATGCATATAAAACGGCAATTTTTAGACTCGCGACTTCCCTGAAACGTCAAAAACCGCACCTACGTTTTCCCTCCGTGCCGCTCGAAAACGATATAAATCGCCCCGCGATCGGTAGAAAACGAATCTACGTGAAATTTCCCATCTCTGGGTACCAATTTTCACATCCAAGTAGCGAGTCAAGGACGCGAATTCTTCATTCCAAATTCGGCAATTTTCTCGAAAATTCGAGTTCAAGTGTCATAATTTCTCATACGATTCCGATGATAGCCGAACGCGAGCTGCAAATTTGAAAATCCGGCATCAATTTTTCGCTCGATATGGGTGGTGGAAGATTGTTAGCGCCTTGCAAGCACTGGAATAAGAATCTACAGGAGATTACGAATCTCTAGACAGCACCTGCGGTTCACGAATCGAAAGAAAAACACCTCAAATAAGCGTTTGAAAATCGTCATTTTCCAGTCCATTTTCGCGCTAATTCATTTTCTCCATCTTGAAGTGATATATTTCGATGTTCGTTCGAGCCCGGTCAGTTATCATAAAACGTCAAACGACGAACGAGGAATAGATCATTTCAAGTATAAAATTGGTGGAATTGGACCGTTATAGGTAATATTATGCATTATATTCGTGTCTCATAACGATTTATTCCCTTTATTTTCAGTAAATAACATGAAGGAATATCAAAAAATAATACAATCGATGTCAATACGACGATGTAAAGACGATCTGGAGTTGAAAAATTAGCTCGAAATTGGTTTAAAGAGAGGTTCTCAGGTATTTATTCGATTATAAATCAAAGATAAATCAATCAAGCGTATCGATTCATTTCAGTTATCTCTCAAGAATGAACGCATATGCGTTACATACATGTAAACAACGGATATTCTCAAAAGAACCTTCAAGCAGGTAGGATTTTCCTTACATAAAGTGTAACCCTTCTTTTAATTCAGTTCAAACGGCCTCAGAAATCACGGATAGACCGAGATTTTCCGTTTTGAATTCATTCATTTCATTCTGTCACAATTTTCCCACGGAGAAACCCGAACGGGTTTCGCGATTCAATCGTCTTGAAATCATAGACCTTGAGGCAATTGTATAGAATCACTGAATAAATAGTTGGAAACACAAAACTTCCGATCGACGATCGGATCTACTCGGTTCACGAAATTCCAAGTTCCCGATTACATCTTCGGACCATTATCGAATAATTTTTATTTTATCTTTGTGAAATTAACCGATTGCGAATTGATCGAATTGAAAGGATATTACTTTGGTTTTTTCTTTTATTGGAAAAAGCACCCAATGTGATTCAATTGTATACAGGGTGTCCCATGTGCGTAATCTATTATTAACAAATACTTTCCATCGAGTTATTTCGGCTGTTCGACTTACGGGATCCTAATTCGATAAAATATTTTCGATTCATATACAGGGTGTCAGATCTGAGTAGCGCTGACATTCACCAGAGTTTTTCTCTAGCTTTCGTGCTTTTCCGCGTAAGGGAGCTAAATTCAATGAAATCTCATACAGGGTGTGCCATTAACAATGATTTCGCGATCGATTGATATACAGGGCGTGCAATTTAAAAGTTTTTCCATTATTTTTTGCACGCTTTCGGTTTTTTGTGTGCTCCCTCGGGGTTTTAAGCTTTCCTTCGAGTTTTTTTGCGCGCTTTCGTTGATTTTGTGCTCCTTTGGGGTTTTTTGATTTCCTTTGGATTTTTTTCGTTCTTTCGTGTTACTTTGGGTTCTATCATGTTTTTTTCGCGTTTTTCGTATTTGGTCAGGTTCTTTCTTTGTGAAATGCACTGAACTTGAAACGATAGAGTTATAAACGATATTCTTTCGGTTTGTTTTTTATGATGAAAGCACCCACTGCGAATCAATTATATACGGGGTGTCCCATATGCATTTTTCTTCAAGTTTTCTCGCAAATGGGAGCTGATTTCGGTATAATGTCATACAGGGTGTGCGATTTACAATGAATTTGCGATCGGGTGATATACAGGGTGTGCAATTTACAAGTACTTTTGTGTTTCGGGTTTTTTCAGGTTCCTTTAGATTTTTGTGTTACTTGGTGTTCTTTCGTGTTTTCTCGTGTTGTTTCGTGTAATTTAGGTTTCTTTCGTGTAACTTCGGTTTCTTTCGTGTTTCTTCGGATTCTTTCGTGTTTTTTCGCGTTTCTTCGTATTTTTCCAGTTCTTTGAAGTTTTTTCGCTTTCAACGGGTATTTTGACGTGTTTCGTGTTTCTGCGCGCTTCATTGATGTATGGGCCCTATTGATCTATGGTCTATATCAATCTATGGTCTATATTGATCCATGGGCCAATTGAACTACTGGCCTATTGAACTACTGGCTTATGGATCTACGGGCCTATTGATCTACCCGCTTACTAGTCCATATAATAATAGCAATAAGATCGGGAACCAGAGAAAAAAATCGAAAATGGTCCCGTCAGGGACCCGCGAGGCGTAGCCGAGCGTGAGGCCCGCAGGGCCGAACCCGGGGCAATCTTAAAACAGATCGAAAAGGCGTATCCTCTTCTAGGAGAAGCGACCCCGAAACCCGCCCCGGGCGCTCTTAAAGTGCCCGAAATTTTCAAACGAAAATCGCGAAATCGGCCATTTTCGCGAAATCGCCCAGAGGCGAAAAACGGTAGAAAGTACTCCTATGAAGCCGGAGCATCTCGCGGGGAGGGGGGGGTCGCTTTTTCTGGACGAAGAACGTCCCCATACGTGGCTACGAGCTCAGCCGCGGAGCCCCGGAATCTATACGAAAATTATGCATATAAAACGGCAATTTTAGACTCGCGACTTCCTGAAACGTCAAAAACCACACCTACGTTTTCCCTCCGTGCCGGTCGAAAACGATATAAATCGCCCCGCGATCGGTAGAAAACGAATCTACGTGAAATTTCCCATCTCTGGGTACCAATCTTCATATCCAAGTAGCGAGTCAAGGCCGGGAATATTCATTCCAAATTCGACAATTTTCTCGATAATTCGAGGAGAAGTGTCATATTTTATCATACGATTCCGATGATAGCCGAACGCGAGCTCCAAATTTGAAAATACGGCATCAATTTTTTGCTCGATATGGGCGGTTGAAGATTGTTTGCGTTTTCCAAGCACTCGAATGAGAATCTACAGGAGATTACGAATCTCTAGACAGCACCTACGGTTCACGAATCGAAAGAAAAACACCTCAAATAAGCGTTTCAAAATCGTCCTTTTTCAGTCTATTTTCGCGCGAATTCATTGCCCTCTCCGAGCTCCGATCCAACTTATGATACTCTATGTTAAAATCCGACACACTTAGTTTATTCAGGGAAAACTGCTATGCACTCTGTTCATGAATACACGTTCAGACGTTTTTCGAATAATTTTTATTTCACCTTTGTAAAATTGATGGAGTTGAAACGATATTCTTTGGGTTTATTTTTATGGAAAAATTATTTTCGATTCTTATACAGGGTGTTACATAGGAGCTTTATCGAATAATGTTTATACTACCTTTGTGGAATGCACCGATTGCGATCGAATGATATACGTGCTGTGCACATTGGAAGCACTGACTTTCACCAGAGTCTTTCTTCGAGAGATTTTCCGTCTGAATTTCTTATGGAAAAAGCACCCACTGCGAATCGATTATATAGTGGGTGTCCCAAATGCATTTTTCTTCATGGTTTTTCGCGTATGGGATCTAATTACGATAAAATGTCATACAGGGTGTGCGATTTACAATGAATTTGCGATCGGGTGATATACAGGGTGAGCACTTTACACTGTCATACAGGGTGTGCAATTTACAAAGAGTATACGATCGGGTGATATACGGGGTGTGCAATTTACAAGTACTTTTGTTTCTTTGCGTGCTTTCGTTGTTTTTGTATTTCTCTGGGGTGTTTCGCGTGACTTCGAGTTTTTGAGCGCTTTCAAGTTATATGTATTCTCTCGGGTTTTTTCAGGTTCCTCTGGATTTTTGTGTTACTTGGGGTTCTTTTGTGTTTTCTCGCGTTGTTTCGTGTAATTTCGGTTTCTTTCGTGCAACTTCGGTTCCTTTCGTGTTTCTTCGGATTCTTTCGTGTTTTTTCGCGTTTCTTCGTGTTTTATCCAGTTCTTTCAAGTTTTTTCGCTTTCAACGGGTATTTTGACGTGTTTCGTGTTTCTGCGTGCTTCATTGATGTATGGGCCCTATTGATCTGTGGTCTATATTGATCTATGGTCTATATTGATCTATGATCTATATTGATCTATGGTCTATATTGATCTATGGTCTATATTGATCTATGGTTTATATTGATCCATGGGCCTATTGATCTACCCGCTTACTAGTCTATATAATAAAGTAATAAGATCGGGGACCAGAGAAAAAAATCGAAACGGGTCCCGTCAGGGACCCGGAAAGCGTAGCTTTCCGAGCGGCCCGCAGGGCCGCTCGAGAGGGAATCTTAAAACAGATCGAAAAGGCGTATCCTCCTCTAGGAGAAGCGACCAAGAAAAACCCCCCGGGCGCTCTTAAAGTGCCCGAAATTTTCAAACGAAAATCGCGAAATCGGCCATTTTCGCGAAATCGCCCAAAGGCGAAAAACGGGCGAAAGTACTCCTATGAAGCCGGAGCATCTCGCGGGAGGGGGGTCGCTTTTTCTGGACGAGGAACGTCCCCATGCGTGGCTACGAGCTCAGCCGCGGAGCCCTCGAAATCTATACGAAAATTATGCATATAAAACGGCAATTTTAGACTCGCGACTTCCTGAAACGTCAAAAACCACACCTACGTTTTCCCTCCGTGCCGGTCGAAAACGATATAAATCGCCCCGCGATCGGTAGAAAACGAATCTACGTGAAATTTCCCATCTCTGGGTACCAATTTTCACATCCAAGTAGCGAGTCAAGGACGCGAATTCTTCATTCCAAATTCGGCAATTTTCTCGAAAATTCGAGTTCAAGTGTCATAATTTCTCATACGATTCCGATGATAGCCGAACGCGAGCTGCAAATTTGAAAATCCGGCATCAATTTTTCGCTCGATATGGGTGGTGGAAGATTGTTAGCGCCTTGCAAGCACTGGAATAAGAATCTACAGGAGATTACGAATCTCTAGACAGCACCTGCGGTTCACGAATCGAAAGAAAAACACCTCAAATAAGCGTTTGAAAATCGTCATTTTCCAGTCCATTTTCGCGCTAATTCATTTTCTCCATCTTGAAGTGATATATTTCGATGTTCGTTCGAGCCCGGTCAGTTATCATAAAACGTCAAACGACGAACGAGGAATAGATCATTTCAAGTATAAAATTGGTGGAATTGGACCGTTATAGGTAATATTATGCATTATATTCGTGTCTCATAACGATTTATTCCCTTTATTTTCAGTAAATAACATGAAGGAATATCAAAAATAATACAATCGATGTCAATACGACGATATTATGTAAAGACGATCTGGAGTTGAAAAATTAGCTCGAAATTGGTTTAAAGAGAGGTTCTCAGGTATTTATTCGATTATAAATCAAAGATAAATCAATCAAGCGTATCGATTCATTTCAGTTATCTCTCAAGAATGAACGCATATGCGTTACATACATGTAAACAACGGATATTCTCAAAAGAACCTTCAAGCAGGTAGGATTTTCCTTACATAAAGTGTAACCCTTCTTTTAATTCAGTTCAAACGGCCTCAGAAATCACGGATAGACCGAGATTTTCCGTTTTGAATTCATTCATTTCATTCTGTCACAATTTTCCCACGGAGAAACCCGAACGGGTTTCGCGATTCAATCGTCTTGAAATCATAGACCTTGAGGCAATTGTATAGAATCACTGAATAAATAGTTGGAAACACAAAACTTCCGATCGACGATCGGATCTACTCGGTTCACGAAATTCCAAGTTCCCGATTACATCTTCGGACCATTATCGAATAATTTTTATTTTATCTTTGTGAAATTCACCGATTGCGAATTGATCGAATTGAAAGGATATTACTTTGGTTTTTTTTGGAAAAAGCACCCAATGTGATTCAATTGTATACAGGGTGTTCCATGTGCGTAATCTATTATTAACAAATACTTTCCATCGAGTTATTTCGGCTGTTCGACTTACGGGATCTTAATTCGATAAAATATTTTCGATTCATATACAGGGTGTCAGATCTGAGTAGCGCTGACATTCACCAGAGTTTTTCTCTAGCTTTCGTGCTTTTCCGCGTAAGGGAGCTAAATTCAATGAAATCTCATACAGGGTGTGCCATTAACAATGATTTCGCGATCGATTGATATACAGGGCGTGCAATTTAAAAGTTTTTACATTATTTTTGCACGCTTTCGGTTTTTGTGTGCTCCTCGGGGTTTTAAGCTTTCCTTCGAGTTTTTTGCGCGCTTTCGTTGATTTTGTGCTCCTTTGGGGTTTTTTGATTTCCTTTGGATTTTTTTGTTCTTTCGTGTTACTTTGGGTTCTATCATGTTTTTCGCGTTTTTTCGTATTTGGTCAGGTTCTTTCTTTGTGAAATGCACTGAACTTGAAACGATAGAGTTATAAACGATATTCTTTCGGTTTGTTTTTATGATGAAAGCACCCACTGCGAATTAATTATATACGGGGTGTCCCATATGCATTTTTCTTCAAGTTTTCTAGCAAATGGGAGCTGATTTCGGTATAATGTCATACAGGGTGTGCGATTTACAATGAATTTGCGATCGGGTGATATACGGGGTGTGCAATTTACAAGTACTTTTGTGTTTCGGGTTTTTCAGGTTCCTTTAGATTTTTGTGTTACTTGGTGTTCTTTCGTGTTTTCTCGCGTTGTTTCGTGTAATTTAGGTTTCTTTCGTGTAACTTCGGTTTCTTTCGTGTTTATTCGGATTCTTTCGTGTTTTTTCGCGTTTCTTCGTATTTTTTCCAGTTCTTTCAAGTTTTTTCGCTTTCAACGGGTATTTTGACGTGTTTCGTGTTTCTGCGCTCTTCATTGATGTATGGGCCCTATTGATCTATGGTCTATATCAATCTATGGTCTATATTGATCCATGGGCCAATTGAACTACTGGCCTATTGAACTACTGGCCTATTGAACTACTGGCCTATTGAACTACTGGCCTATGGATCTACGGGCCTATTGATCTAAATAATATAGTAATAAGATCGGGGACCAGAGAAAAAAATCGAAACGGGTCCCGTTAGGGACCCGGAAAGCGTAGCTTTCCGAGCGGCCCGCAGGGCCGCTCGAGAGGGAATCTTAAAACAGATCGAAAAGGCGTATCCTCTTCTAGGAGAAGCGACCCCGAAGCACCCCCCGGGCGCTCTCAAAGTGCCCGAAATTTTCAAACGAAAATCGCGAAATCGGCCATTTTCGCGAAATCGCCCAAAGGCGAAAAACGGGCGAAAGTACTCCTATGAAGCCGGAGCATCTCGCGGGGAGGGGGGGGTCGCTTTTTCTGGACGAGGAACGTCCCCATGCGTGGCTACGAGCTCAGCCGCGGAGCCCCTCGAAATCTATACGAAAATTATGCATATAAAACGGCAATTTTAGACTCGCGACTTCCTGAAACGTCAAAAACCACACCTACGTTTTCCTCCGTGCCGCTCGAAAACGATATAAATCGCCCCGCGATCGGTAGAAAACGAATCTACGTGAAATTTCCCATCTCTGGGTACCAATTTTCACATCCAAGTAGCGAGTCAAGGCCGCGAATTCTTCATTCGAAATTCGGCAATTTATACGGTGAAATGAGGCAAAATGTCAGAATTTCTCATACGATTCCGATGATAGCCGAACGCGAGCTCCAAATTTGAAAATACGGCATCAATTTTTCCCTCGATATGGCCGGTGAAAGATTGTTTGCGCCTTCCAAGCACTCGAATAAGAATCTACAGGAGATTCCGAATCTCTAGATACCTACCACTTTTCGTTAAACGCAAGAAAAACACCTCAAATATGCGTTTGAAAATCGTCATTTCAGGCTCTATTTTCGCGCTAATTCATTTTCGTCCTTGAAGAATGCACACAGATCGCGATGAATCGCTATACAGGCTGTGCTATCTCGAAAAAATCGCTATACAGGCTGTGCTTATGGAAAGCACTGATTTTCACCAGATTCTTTCTTCGAGAGATTTCGTGTTACTTAGGGTTCTATCATGTTTTCCGCGTTTTTTCGTATTTGGTCGGTTTCTTTCTTTGTGGAATGCACTGAACTCGAAACGATAGAGTTATAAACGATATTCTTTCGGTTTGTTTTTTATGAAGAAAGCACCCACTGCGAATCAATTATATACGGGGTGTCCCATATGCATTTTTCTTCAAGTTCTCTCGCGAATGGGAGCTGATTTCGGTATAATGTCATACAGGGTGTGCGATTCACAATGAATTTGCGATCGGGTGATATACGGGGTGTGAAATTTACAAGTTAATTTGATTTTTTTTACGCAAATTCGAGTCTTTGTGTTGTTTCGGGGAGTTTTGGATCTTAATTCGATAAAATATATTCGATTCATATACAGGGTGTCAGATCTGAGTAGCGCTGACATTCACCAGAGTTTTTCTCCAGCTTTTGTGCTTTTCCGCGTAAGGGAGCTTAATTCAATGAAATCCCATACAGGGTGTGCCATTAACAATGATTTCGCGATCGATTGATATACAGGGTGTGCAATTTAAAGTTCTTTCATTATTTTTGCACGCTTTCGGTTTTTGTGCTCCCTCGGGGTTTTAAGCTTTCCTTCGAGTTTTTTTGCGCGCTTTCGGTGATTTTGTGCTCCTTCGGGGTTTTTTCGGTTCCTTTGGATATTTTTCGTTCATTCGTGGTACTTCGGGTTCTTTCAAGTTTTTCCGTGTTTCGTTTTCTCTTTCTTCGTGGAATGCACCGAACTTGAAACGATAGAGTTAAAACGATATTCTTTCGGTTTGTTTCTTATGATGAAAGCACCCACTGCAAATCAATTATATACTGGGTGTCCCATATGCATGTTTCATCATGTTTTTTCACGTGTGAAAGCTAATTTCGGTAAAATGTCGTACAGGGTGTGCGATTTACAATGAATTTGCGATCGGGTGATATACGGGGTGAGCACTTTACAAGTTCTTCTGTTTTTTTGCGCGTTCTCAAGTTTTTTCAAGTTTTTTGTGTTCCTTCGGGTTTTTTTACGGAAAAATTATCTTCGAAACATATACGGGGTGTTACATAGGAGCTCCATAGAATAATTTTGATACTTCCTTCGTGGTAATTACTGAACTCGAATAGATGGAGTTACAAAGATATTCTTTTGGTTTTTTCTTTCACTGCTAATCAATTGTATGCTGAGTGTCTCATATGCATTCTCCTTCAAGTTTTCTCGCGAATGGGAGCGGATTTCGATAAAATGTCATACAGGGTGTGCTATTTACAATAAGTTTACGGTCGGGTGATATACAGGGTGTGGAATTTACAAGTACTTTTGTGTTTCGGGTTTTTTTCAGGTTCCTTTAGATTTTTTGTGTTACTTGGTGTTCTTTCGTGTTTTCTCGCGATGTTTCGTGTAATTTCGGTTTCTTTCGTATAACTTCGGTTTCTTTCGTGTTTCTTCGGATTCCTTCGTGTTTTTTCGCTTTTCTCCGTGTTTTTTCCAGTTCTTTCTAGCTTTTTCGCTTTCAACGGGTAATTTGACGTGTTTCGTGTTTCTGCGCGCTTCATTGATGTATGGGCCCTATTGATCTGCGGTCTATATTGATCTATGGTCTATATTGATCCATGGGCCAATTGAACTACTGGCCTATGGATCTACGGGCCTATGGATCTACGGGCCTATGGATCTACGGGCCTATTGATCTACCCGCTTACTAGTATCTGTGTAATATAACAAAAATTCCTTTATTAATTTGTTTCTTTAAATCATGGTTTT
The DNA here is from genome assembly GCA_030674115.1 of Micraspis discolor. Classification (NCBI taxonomy): domain Eukaryota; kingdom Metazoa; phylum Arthropoda; class Insecta; order Coleoptera; family Coccinellidae; genus Micraspis; species Micraspis discolor. The sequence continues at coordinate 5,608 of JARTUT010000567.1, read as the reverse complement.
TCTTTTTAGAATAGTGTAATGTAAATTCACAAAAATATTGATATCTTAAAACTTCGAGCTGATAGGCAAAAACTAATAGTATATTTGAATTCAGGGCATCAAATTCATATGAAATCACCTCCAAAATCTTCGGCACCAAAACCACTGTTGATCAGTGTAATAGACCATTTAATACAGTCGTCAAACCACATATGAGCAAAAGTTTTGTCTAATCTCAAAGATCTATCAATTTTGACAATTAACAAAAAATTAAAAATTTCCAAACATTCTTTACCTTTTCAAAACGATGATAGGAACAATATCGGAATAAGGGTGGTGGATATAACCCAAATAATTATTCTATACAAGCTCTGTAGAAGCATCTCAAATTGTTAAATTCGAATTTCATAACCAACTCGACTTATTCTCCTTAAATTATCTTGTTTGGAACATTGACAATTTGATTGTTCGTAATTGTTCAAACAATAAAAAAAATCGACAGCAACAAGAAATGATAAACCGAATTCATAAGACGTTCATCAGAAACATATCATTTCAAGACTGAGTGACGCATTTATCCAATAAAACAATGCCTCTGATAATAGTCAAATTGCCATTAATTATTATAAATACGTATAATTAAACATGAATTATGAACGAGAGAATTCAAACACAACGAAGTCTTATTGTGCTATTCGTAACTGACGATCTCGTTCTCGGATTGTTTTTGGGCGCTTATTCAAGTAGAACAGCGTGCTATCCAAACACTATATTCATCGTGTAGATCAAATATATGTAGGAAAGGTATATTGTAGTCCAGTAAAGGAAGGGCTGAAATCACTTTTCTGGGAAAGAGCTGCATTTTTGATATGTTGATTGTTATAATGAGAGAAATATATGGTCAAAAATGCAGGTGTTAAATATTTTCAGGAACATTGAGAAATTCTTGAAAATATAGAGAAAAATACGGTTTTGCTGATATTTTCGCGAATTAGAAGGTTTAGTAAGAAAAAGTTTTAAACAAAAGTTGTAGAGCGGAATATTCTAGTCCAAATTATGTACTTTATCGTACTCGAAAGTGAATTTGTATACTGATAAACAGCGTATTTCTTTAGTAGCGCAATACCAACGAATTTTAAATTTGGCGCTCGATGAAATGATTACCTGAAAGCTGAACCAAACATCGCCAGAGTTGGACTCTACTCGTTTTTTAATTGTATTGCATTTATTACATCGAACCCTAGCATATAATGTTGAGTTGGTTGGAAACGGACAGTTTGGGTAAGACGATGTTCTGTTTTCTAATCTGATGTGCTAGCGAAGCCGATATAGATTCTTCAATGGAGGCTACAAGTAATATGAAAAATAAAAAGTCAAAAATTGGATGAATTTTAAAAAGAAAATTTTGTAATTTGACGAAATTGAAATTGAAATTTTATTAATTCAAAAACTAAAATAGTTTTCAGCCGCAAATATGAACAAATTCCTAGCTGAATTTCCTTAAATTGCATACGTTATACGAATAATAATTTAGACGTAGGTAGGCATGTTTCTGATAGTAAAATAGTAAAATAGAGTAAAGGGACAAAAGAGTTGAACTAAAAAACTGTTGTAATTATTTGAAGAGCAGTAGCATTAATGAATAATAATTAAAGTTCTGCATCAAATAATATCAGGAAAAACTGTTTTTTTCATTTTTACTAATAATTCTTCAATTAAATGCATCAATATCATCTGCCTCAGCGTCATCTAGATCCCATTCGTCTTCATCGACATCAGAGTTCATTTAAATTCTGTTTATCAGGTTAGAGACATTTTTAAGTTATGCCGTTACACATTTTGCAAAACCTTGTACATTATAGTCCTGCTTTTTTGCAACTGTAGCGAGAAGTAGCACATTTTCCATTACAGCTGCAGAATAACTTTAATAAATGTGAATCAATAAAAACAAGAATAAGAGTGAATTTCTGAAATTTCTGAAACGAATAAAACTAGGAAGTGAATGAATTTGATCACATTATTCAATAATTCCTGTGGAGCTACTGCTTTGGTCATCATTTTAGGAAGTAGCATACAATGTGATCTATGCCAACCCCAATGTTCAGGTTTCAACTACGGTCGTCCTAGCCAAACCTGAATTTGATAATAAACTCGTCTGGTGTGTTCAATCAATGCTGACTCTGTTGGAGGAAGCATTACTAGGGGTGATGTTTTCCTGGTTCCTAAAACTGGGGTTGTGAATATTTTATAACTCAGTTCACCGATGCTCAAATTTTCCCCACTTGTGTTGTACAGATATCTCACTATTTTTGCCGCAATAGGATAAAGCTCTCTGATACTTTCATCTTCTTGATAAAAAATCTGCACTGATTCCTAAAGATCGCGATTTCTCTGTAGTAAACATATTATTTTATTCTTTCCTTGAGTGTACATAGCACTAGTAGAATCACGTCCAGCAAATGCATGGGCGAATAAAATAAATGGCTTAAATTCACGGTCCTTCGTGTTGAAATAGGTGCCCATTCTGCAACTTGTTTTAGAATATACTATTATGAAAGTATTATTGTTGAGATTTTTTTCACCCCATAACTAACTAGATAATAATCTGTTCTTGTAATTATTCAAAATCCCGTCAACGAGTTATTTGAGAAAATGAAATTTTGGTGGGGCAGTTATTCATTTCAATGCGTCACTGAAATATCGATTTCAAACTAATGAGTTTAAACCCAATAATTACATGTTATTGATATCCCAAGCGAGCTGTTATTCATTCTAATACAACTTGTGCTGAATCCTACCCTCTTCTAGAACTCCAGTTGTCTAGGACCCCTCTCGGTTTTGCACTAGGCGCCAAATTTCGAATTCACTGTTATCGCCGCATTAGAGATATACCTTAATAATCAGTATACAAAATCACTTTCGAGTACGATAAAGTAAATAATTTGGACTAGAATATTCCGCTCTACAACTTTTGTTTGAAACTTTTCTCATTAAACCTTCTCATGTGTAAAAGATCAGAGAAACCGTATTTTCTCTCTTTTTTCAAGAATTTTTCAATGTTCCTGAAAATTTTAACACCTGCATTTTTGATCATATATTTCTCTCTCTATAACAATCAACATATCAAAAATGCAGCTCTTTCCGAGAAAAAGTGATTTCAGCCCTTCCATTACTGGACTAATTGGGGAATCCACAAGTAGCAGAAACAAATAAATGAAGATGGTAACTCCTGACGAAGCCAATCAGTAGAAACACATGTCTGCAATTACCATCTTCATGTACAACATGTAGAAATATTTGCCAATGAAAGATGTAAAATGAAAGAAAAATGCGTAGTCAATAAACACAGATAATATTGTGAAACACAAAAATTTAATAGACCACCTAGTATTTCTATTATTTTATGATTCTCCAGAAAAAATTTAATTTATTTTGTCATTCTTCCTTATATCTATCTTGAATAGTTTTTGAGTTATGAATAATTTTCGGAAATTTAAGATCAATTTTGAGATCCTGTTTGTGTATCTCCTATTATCTATTTTGACTTCTAACTATCACGCGCAGTTTTGATTCCGCCGATTCCGTTTCGGTTAATTCAATGTGAAAAATGCACCACGCACCGGAAGGCCTGTCGTCAATAATTTTGATTAAATGATAGCTCGTTGTTTGGATGTTGTACGAATAGTCGGAAAACCGTTTGATAGATCGTGATTCCTTGGCCAAACAGAACAAAATCGCTCCATTTCAGAAGAGGCTGGTTACTGGTGACGAGAAATGAGTCTCATACGATAATGTCATAGAAAACGTTCACGCTCGAAGGTCGGTGGTGTGTTGCTCAAACGGTGGCAAAACAAGGATTGACGGCCCGGAAAGTTTTGCTGTGTACTTGATGGGATTAGAAAGGGGTCATCTACTTTGAGCTACTGCCTTAGAATATATAAAATAGACAAAGCATTCCTTTGTGAAATGTCGATTTGTTATGACTCCCTCATTGAAAGTCTTAACCTCATTGAAAGTCTCTTGTGAAACCTCACCCGGCAACACCGCATACAATCTTTTTCCATTTACTAGGGTCACAATATCTTCAGGGCCAAAGTGATCTGAACAAATGAAAATTGCTTTCTTTGGGGAAATACTTGACCATCCCAACAACGAAGCCCAAATTCTTCTTTTTTCATTGCCATCTGGGAACCTTAATAGAAGAAAACCTCATTTATCTTATAATAATCTCATTGAAAACTTCGCTATTAAAACTTTCTACGCTACTGAACATGTAAATAACTAAATACTTCGGTCCTAACAATACACTTATCTATGGAACGATAAATTCGGATTAATATTCCTGTCTTTACTACAACTTTCACACTTACGAATCATTTTTAGTGCGATGAAATGTAATAAACAATAAAAAATATGAAAAACCTAATACAATTCTCACAAATTTTCTATATTTTGTGTGTTTATTTTCGATACAGAGGTGGCAACGTGTATCTTTTAGAACATTTTTACACTTTTCAATGTAAATAAAGGGGTCTATTCTTATATAGTCTAAGGCTACTGCCCAATGGCTAGACGCTTTATTTGGATCTCTACTACCCGCAATTAGACCGATTGAAAGCAGCAATTGATTAAAAGAGACCAGAATTAGTACATAGGAGAGGCGACACTAAATAGATGAAATTCACGAAAATGTAAAGCAATAACAATATTGTTTCTTGCTATAACCTTCATAATGGTGTCTTTGCAATGGGTTTTATAGGACAAGGTTCGATCTAGTTTGACACCCAGGTATTTTGGATTATTATGTCAAGAAACAACATTATCCGGAAAATCACAGGAATATGGGGTGCCTGAAGCCTGAAACTTTGCGGACAACAGCTACTGCCTTATGTCTATCTACGGCAGAATACGCCGCCCCTACCTTGAGAAATTCTGTATATTCGAGGGAAGTACATGGAACAGTCAGAATAATATCTGGATGCCAAAAACCCAGCGCCCTAGAAAAGGTATATTCCATAGTTGGCATTGCTCCACTATTGATGAAAAGAAAAGACAAAACAAACTAAAGATGAAAAACATCCCCTTCATGGACATATACCATATCATCATCGATTAAAATCAACAAAGAGTTTCTTGAAAACCGCTGAACCAATAACTAGGCCATCTGAAGAGAAAATAGAAGAAGTCTGGAAGAAACCCTGGAGCCCATTTACCTTGCTCTACGTGGAGGACAAAAGCTTATCTTTACTAATAGAGAGCACAATAACTCATCTCTAAAATATCTAGGAGTAGAATTTCAATCATCTCTAACTTGGCAGAAACACATGAATGCTTTGTGTAAAAGGCTATCCATAGCAATCTATATGATAAGAAGGATGAGACAAATATCTAATGTTGAAACTGCGAAACTAACGTAATATCATTGAGTATAAATCTACTAGATTTATACTCAATGGTATTATACAGCTTTTCACAGTCCAGCAGTGTAATTATGATGTGGGGACAATCATGTGACGCCCAGCGGGTTTTGATACATCAAAAAAGAACATTTAGAGCACTATGGGGCCTAAAGAAAAGAGAAAGCTGTAGAGAAATTTTAAGAAATGAAAAAATACTGTTTTTATTCTCG